>JAGDYQ010000083.1:81470-96032 GCA_021962125.1 Bulinus truncatus
CAATGAGAATATACGTCATGTGCAGAACGTAAAAATTACCGTATCTATGAGAATATACGTCTCACATGCCTATGAGAACATACCTCCCACATGTCTCATGAGATGACATTACGTCTACATGTCTATGAGAATATATACGTCTGGCATGTCTATGAGAGAACATAATTCCTCCTACATGTCTATGAGAATATACGTCTACATGTCTATGAGAATAGCACGTCTACATAAGTCTCACAGAATATCGTACCTAGATGGGCTCATATGAGAATATACGCTCTCACATATGTCTATGGAAATAATTTAAGTCTACATGCCTGTGAGAATAATTAACCAATTAACCATGAGTCTTTGTTATTTTTTTTTGTATCTGTAAAAGTAAAATAAAAAAATTTGACCTAATTCTCAAGTATTTCTGATTAAAATACAACAACTATATCAGTCCAATATGACCCATTTTTTAATTGGGTCAAAAGGTTACACAGGTGAAAAACAAAATAACTGGTAAATTTGGGCTTCAAATGGAAATAGTGATAACTGTCACATGAAATAGTGATAACTGTCACGTGAATAGTGATAACTGTCGTGAAACAATTTTCTGATAGAACTGTCATATGAAATAGTAGATAACTGTCACATGAAATAGTGATAACTTTCACATGAAATAGTGATAACTGTCACGTGAAAACAAGAGTTCGTGATTGGATGGAGAAAACGCGAACCCATTCTAATTTCTATAGCTATGAATGAATCATCGGGAAGCAGACGATTATCTCCCCGTTATCACCGCGATCTGTCACTTCGTACAAGTTGCCATGGAGATGTTATCGTAAAATGAACAGGGACAGACTGACATGCACTCACACAGGCAGACACAAAGTTTAAAGTAGAAACAATTGGAATAAGTTCCTTCATTTTACTCAAACTAAGCAGACGTAGGTGTCCTGTATCGGTTAGGACCACCCACCAGGTCAAAGATACAAAACCTGTTCCTATACAAAGTAAAACATTTTTTTTTTAGGCGTGGCACTTTAGGGTTGAACAAAAGATAAAAAACATGACGGCATGGAAAAATGAATACTGAGAAAAATAAACAACATCTTTGAAACGCTGTAACATTGTCCATATTTAAGATTTTAGCTCAAAATTGTGTATCGTTTAAAAAGTTTAGTATGGGATAGTGCTTTGAGATATTTTTGAAAGATGGCGTCCTTTTATCCATTTTGTCCCATAAGAACAAAAAAAGGTACAAAAACAAAATAACAAACTGAACGGTGCATTTGTCTAATATATACATGTATAATGTTTCAATAAAGCCGAGATTTCTGCTTGTTTTTTTTTGTTGAAAGTTTTAGTTCGGACTTTGCGCATGTGCAGCTATTATTTCCACAACATACTCCAAACATTTATTTTTTGACGGTTTCCTCTTCTGTTTGTTTTTTTTTAGATGAATGGCTTTAATAGATACATCTGTTGTCATATTCTATGCCAAATGTGGCTCTTATAAATACATGCGGCTCTTGGATGAATTTTGTGTGGCTCACAACGAGCCAGTTTTTATTATTATTTTTTTTCTTTTATTATTTAATAATATTTTGTTCCCTAAAGTTTGACACATTTACTACGGAGCGGCTCATGAAAGTATTATCTAGTCTATTAAAAAAAACCGGAGTACGGCCCTCATGAGTGGCCGCCCCTGGTCTCTATCTCTCTCTCTCTGTCTCTTTTTCTCTCTCTCTCTCTCTGTCTCTCTGTATATATACAATACAGCGGTAACCGAGGGTGTTGTACTAAACAGAATCATTTGTGTCGCTAGGTCGAAAATCCTACCTGGACTCATCCAGGTCATTGACACTTTAATCAAAGAAATCATTAACCTGTCATAGTTTAAAAAAATCAATTTATGATTTATCTCGGCCCCCGCCCCCCCTCCCCCACGAGGAAACCAAAAACTGACGTTATCAACTGGATAAAAATCCGGTGGTTTGTATCAGGGGCGTCATTCGATGGTTTGTATCATGGGCGTCATTCGATGGTTTGTACCAGGGGCGTCATACGGTGGTTTGTATCATGGGCGTCATACGGTGGTTTGTATCATGGGCGTCATACGGTGGTTTGTATCATGGGCGTCATTCGATGGTTTGTATCATGGGCGTAATACGGTGGTTTGTATCATGGGCGTCATACGGTGGTTTGTATAATGGGCGTCATACGGTGGTTTGTATCATGGGCGTCATTCGATGGTTTGTATCATGGGCGTCATTCGATGGTTTGTATCATGGGCGTCATACGGTGGTTTGTATCATGGGCGTCATACGGTGGTTTGTATCATGGGCGTCATACGGTGGTTTGTATCATGGGCGTCATACGGTGGTTTGTATCATGGGCGTCATACGGTGGTTTGTATCATGGGCGTCATTCGATGGTTTGTATCATGGGCGTCATCCGGCGGTTTGTACCAGGGGCGTCATACGGTGGTTTGTATCAGGGGCGTCATACGATGGTTTGTATCAGGGACGTCATCCGGCGGTTTGTACCAGGGGCGTCATACGGTGGTTTGTACCAGGGGCGTCATACGGTGGTTTGTACAAGGGGCGTCATACGGTGGTTTGTATAAGGGGCGTCATACGATGGTTTGTATCATGGGCGGCCACGCATGAGGTCGATGAGGGCCGCACGTCGGATTTTTATAGAGTAAAAGATACTTTTAAGATAGTGTTGTAAATCTCAGAAATGACTCTCACAAGAACAGATGGGTTCAATAATGAAAATAAAATTAAATAATGCACTATTTAATAACAACAGATACAACACACATTACATTAAACAATAAATAATAAGTACAAACGAAATAACAATCTACATGCCATAAACTTAACTCTATGCGAGTTAAACGTGGTCCGGCTGTCACAGTAACTAACTCGCCATTCCTTATGTCATAGGATTGTCTCTGGTAACCAGACCTCAGACTGTCTCCCACCAGAGTGGCCAAAATATATCCCACAACAGAACTACTATCACGTGACTGCCCGTCCCTAACAGGATTCCCATTGTTGACGATGCCGCCAGTTGCCCCAGTTAGATGTTTGACACCATCTTGAAATGAGTCGAGCGCGTATGTCGTTCCTTTACTGTCAGGCACCGCACCGGTCAATGTGACAAAATGGCGCAGAGCACGTGATTCCAGCTCATTAGCATCCCAGATACCAGAGGAGAGTTTCGAAATTACTGTGTTGTTGTATCCAAATTTAATTTTAAAAAAATACAAACAGTAATGAAATAATACAAACAGTAATGAAATATTACAAACTGTAATGAAATAATACAAACAGTAATGAAATAATGCAAACAGTAATGAAATAATACAAACAGTAATGAAATAATACAAACAGTAATGAAATAATAAATAAAAAAAACAAAAAAATAAATAAATAAATAAACGGGCTCAATGAGGTTCTCAAAAAACTCACCGAAGAGCCGCATGTGGCTCTAGAAGCAGAGTCGTACCTAGGGTGGGGGGAAGGGGGTACAAATTCGAAAGTCCCCCGGCCCCAGCTTGAGGGGGCCCTAACATTTTTTTTGCATTAAATATAAAGTAAATTATCTCATGTCGTGGTGTCGAATGTCAAAATGCAGGGGGCCCCAAAAGAGGCCAAGCCCCCCGGGCCCCCAAATCCCTAGGTTTCGGCACTGTCTAGGAGCCGAATTAGGTCACTCCCTTCTACCCCGATTTATATTGTCAATGACCGCTGAAAATGTAATCTTGTCTGACGTAACTGCAAGTATTTTAACTGTCACAACGACATAGGCGTTTCTAAGGAGATTATGGTGGCAGCAGTATGTCTCGGGTGGCACTTTAGGAGGCTGTTGGGGGGGGGGCGTACTATTTTGACAAATATACAAGCTTAGACCGTCTTGAGATTGAAACACTTTTTTTTTCCTTTTGATAATTTGGTGGATGAAAAACTTGACTTTTTCAAATAATACACTCCCGAGGAGCGCCAATGAATAACTGTTTTCCCCCTGTGTCTATTTTTGTCGCGCTACGGGTTTTTGGTCGTTTCCCCATGGCGGTATCGAATTATTCATCTGGATATGAAATATATATATCAGTTAAAATTAACTTAAAATTGTATTAAAAAAATATAACTAATAAGATACTTTCAGTATTAAACTCTTATAGATATTTTTTTTTAAAATCGACTCCCTTAGCTAGTAATAGGTAAGTCTCACGAGTCTCACCTATAATCAAAACATTAGCACGGTAATCGTCACACCCTACTAACCGAGAATCGACCGCGACTTTAGCGTGTGTACGGGTATCGCCCATGTAAAAACAAACTGTGTCACGGCCCAAAGTCTGCTACGATGAGTTGAACCACAAATATTTCCACACATGTGAAGACGTCACCTATTTGTGGTGGTGGTGGACTCAATGTGCTAGTGGCTTTCAGTTGGTGTGTTGAAATGTGTGTGTGTGTGTATATTTACTTTCTATTGCGTGATACTACGGTACACCATGGAGTGAAATAGCCATGGTAGGATCATATTATAGCCGGTTATTGAACAATATAAAATAGCTATCAATAATCTGAAGAAATGCCGCTAGCATTATTTCTTAAACGTTTGACTAAAAAGGTAAGCATGTAAATATTACAATTATGTTACTCATCTTCTGTTTATAATGTAACTCAGTTACTCATCTTCTGTTTATAATGTGACTAAGGTATCTATCTTCCTTTTATATTGTAACTCAGTTACTCATCTTCTGTTTATAATGTAACTAAGGTATCTATCTTCCTTTTATATTGTAACTCAGTTACTCATCTTCTGTTTATAATGTGACTAAGCTATCCGTCTTCCGTCTGTTAAACACCTGTCTGACTAGCCTGGTTACATGATTAGGTAATTGGGGTAAAAGATTTTTTTTTTGCCCTTCTAAAAAAAAGGGAGCTTTAACTTAAGAGTACTTATTCAGTTTTTTTCCTACATAAAGTCGTCTTATAATACTGCATGTACAAGTGCATGTATACTGATACTATGAGGATTGTTATCAGAGAATGTGTTCCCAGTGACAAGTGGTTTAGATCCCCCCTGCTCCTCCTACTCAAGATTTAGCCAGTCTTAAAAGTTTGCTATTGTACACTATTAATTATAGATTTTACAGATTTATTATGTTTTTTTTCCTCCACCAGTATTGATGGTGTTTTAAACTAGCTCATCCACGGGTATTGATGGTGTTTTAAACTAGCTCATCCACGGGTATTGATGGTGTTTTAAACTAGCTCATCCACGGGTATTGATGGTGTTTTTAATTAGCTCATCCACGGGTATTGATGGTGTTTTTAATTAGCTCATCCACGGGTATTGATGGTGTTTTTAATTAGCTCATCCACGGGTATTGATGGTGTTTTAAACTAGCTCATCTACTGATATTGATGGTGTTTTAAACTAGCTCATCCACGGGTATTGATCGTATTTTAAACTAGCTCATCCACGGGTATTGATGGTGTTTTTAATTAACTCATCTACTGATATTGATGGTGTTTTAAACTAGTTCATCCACATCTACACACGAATGGAACGTGTTGCCACCTCTATATAGTGGGATGGGTGGTCGTGTGGTAAAGCTCTCGACTGTCATGATTCCTGGTTCGATCTTGGGTGAGGACCAATGGATTTTTTAAGTCATGGTTCAAGTCCCCGCTACATCACCCGTGGTGCCTACATGGCCATTTCACTATCGGTTCCGTATGATGTAAGAGATTTTATCTCATCCTTACAGGGACTTCACACATCACCTCTATATGATTCTTACAGTTTTATATAGCAGTGTAACGGCGTTGCGTAGAAAGACTGATTGACGTTGACATTTGAAATGCTTTTACTAACACTATTGAAGGGATGGGGTAAAAAACCGATGCTGATTCACACCATCTTTAGTTTACAAACAATCTACATTTCATTCGCCAGATAGTACTCGTGAACACTTATAACTTCATCGGGATAAATTGTTAAAACAATAACTGTTTTTTTTTATCATTGTTCTAAATAAAAAACAGTGGTCCATAAAAGAATATTATGAAACTATAAGTGTGTTGGCTATTGAGTCTGAGCTTTGGTTGACTACCACGGTCCAATTTTTTTTACATTTAGTAATTGTAACTTTGCTTGATACCTACGATCCATAGACGTACACCATTCAGTTCAAGAAATAGATGGTCAAATAAATATGGGAATACAAAATGAATGGAAAAGTGCACTTTTGTAGCCATATACTCTTGTAGTCCTGAGTGAACGGACAGACATTTAGAAGCTCACACGAATGAAAAAAAAAGTGCCTTAGCTTTTGAAGCAGTGCTGGATTTAAGAAAAAACCAGTGCCGGGGATGAAATCAAATTTCTTCAGAGCCGGGGATAAATGTCTAAGGTTTCATCCCCGGCAGGGATATATTAGCTAAAGCAGAATGACAGTTCTCAGTGCCGGGGATATCCCCGACATCACCGGTGATTAATCGAGCCCCTGCATTGAAGGGCTATGTGGGCAGATGAAGTGTAGAATTATTAGTGTAGAATTATTAGTGTAGAATTATTAGTGTAGAATTATTAGTGTAGAATTATTAGTGTAGAATTATTAGTGTAGAATTATTAGTGTAGAATTATGATGATTTATGATTCAGTATTGGTTCAGCAGTAGTAGGCCTAGTGTAGTAATAATAATGGATGTACTTGTTTGACTTACTGAACTATATATAGATTGTTTTAATAGATTTAGTGTAGAGTTTATATTGCAACATTTTACGCACTGATAACTAACTTGTGTGTGTGTGTGTCTGTGTGTGAGCGAGCGTGTGTGTGTGTGTGTGGAGTGAACATATCACTGAAACATGTCGACTTTATTTTTAGACTTTCAGACCCAGTCAGTATTATCAGATACTGTGAAGGTTATAAATTATGTCATACTTGGATTGTTACAACATCATTTACTTTTTTTTTTACATAGAAACCAAAAGCTGGTTATGCACCTCCCCCCCCATCCCCCCCCCCCCCCCCCACATTTTGTCCTTTTTTTTTATTCCAAGGATGGCAGACAGATAAGTAAAACGTCATACAACTGATAAGACCACATACACACACATACAAACACACACACACACACACACACACATACACATGACACGTTCAAATGAGGCTTCACTTTAAACTTACAACAGAAAAACCTAATTCAAGTTTGTACGCAGACATTTTTTTTATATTTAACTTTAAAACAGTTTTTTTGTGTGTATTTGCTACTTGTACTTTAAATTTAGACCATTTTGTTGCTACGTATTATTTGGTACGGGTTGATTTTTACGTTTAATCAAGACTATATGTTAAACGTATAATTTTTTTTTTTGGTATAGGCCGATTTTACTTTAAATCTAAACTATGTTATATACATATATATTTGGCCCAGCCCCGTAGCGTGAAAATTCTACAGCAGGGGCCAGGCATTATATAACAGGGGCCAGGCCAATAGCAGGGGGGGCAGGAAATAAATGTTACTAAGTAGAGAAAACAAGCAGAGGGGGCCAGACATAACGCAGGGGGGCCCGGCCCCCAGCCCCCCCCGCACGCTACGGGCCTAATTTGGTCTTATACTAATTGAACTTTTACTCAAGACTATGTGTTGAATGCATTTTGGTTTAGCTAGCTGTAGTTTAAATTAAAATTATCTGTTATATTTTTTTTTGGGCATAGTTGTAAGTAAAGCTGGTTGTTTTGTGTAATCATGCAATCAACAAGATGATGTTATACACCAATAAATAAGATGCTGTCATACACCAATCAATAAGATGATGTCATACACCAATCAATAAGATGATGTTATAATACTATCAATAGGATGATGTTGTTTTAATACAATCAATAAGATGATGATGTTATAATACAATCAATAAAATGATGTTTTAATACAATCAATAAGATGATGTTATAATACTATCAATAAGATGATGTTATTATACAATCAATATGATGATGTTTTAATACAATCAATAAGATGATGTTATAATACAATCAATAAAATGATGTTTTAATACTTTTGTGGTCTCGTGGTCAATAAAGAACCATTCAGCCATCAAGTTCCGAATTTTTAATACATAGAACATCAAGAATACATTGAATCAACCAAATGTACTCAACAACCAGTATATAAATATGTCATATTTCTTTACATTTGACTTGCTTGTGTTATGAACACCTTTTTTTATACCATGTTTTCTTTCTAAGTGCTTAAAGCAAAGTTCCCTTAAGGGCTCATCGGGGCAGGCGAAGTGTAGAATTAATCTATCTCTATAACCGCGGCAAATTGAAGGATTGTGTGGAGCCCAATGCCCAACAGTCTATACAACTTTAACTTGAATTCAGGTAGGGGACGGGGGGTCGTGCGGTGTAGAGCGCTCGACCGGGTTCGAATCTCAGTGAGAACCTTGGGATTTTTTCAGGTCCTGGTGAAAGTCCCCAAGTCCACCCAGCTTTAAATGGGTACCTGACTTTAATTTGGGGGAGTAAAGGCCCCGATGGCCCGTTAGGGTTAAGGGAACTTTTTTTTTTTTTTTGAATTCAGGTCTCCATTGATAGCTGAGTGGACTTTCACCAGGACCTGAAAAGATCCCGTGTTGTCTATGAGGTTCGAACCCGGGACTCCTCACGACGACAGTGGAGTGCTGTGGTTACTGTTTAGAAAACAACAATATATATCTATACATCTTGATGTATGTTTAATTGTTCACTATGGTGGAGTCAATCAATACTGCTTGTCACAGTTTCGCTCCATGACGACTAATCGATCAATCTCTTGGATATATCGCGTCCTCCCGTTGAACCTGTGTATTCTATTAATTTTTCTTCTTTTATATTGGCTCCATTTAAACACCGGACTAACATGAACCATTGGACGGAAGCAATCGCGACTTTCATCATGGAAGAGTGTATACATCTAGCGTCGTTAGCAACCACATGTTGACAGGGTGATGTCCCCCATTTTTTTTTTCAATGCTTCATTGTTATGACACTCGCTGCCCTGACGTCATATCCAAACACTGTTAGCCGATAAAACATGGCCCTTGAGTCTTGACAATGATAGCTACAAGTATAAGAGGGAATATAGAGACTAAAAGCAAATAACAGATAGGAAAATACATGTAATTAGGGTTAGACACAGTTTGCCTTTTGCTGTTGCTACTTATGGTTGTCAGTTTCATGGTATATTCACATAAAGTACATTACTAATTATTACTCTTTTTTTGTTTGGAAAAAAATATTTTTGCGTTCTGATAGATAAAAAAAAACTGGCCGGCTTTGACCCACTGATAAGGGGGCCCTCTGTCATGATTTTAATTTTGCCAACCACAGAAATACAACCTGAGTGAGTCGGGGCTCCGGGCTGGAATAATTTTAAAAGTTGGTCTTTATCAGTGTGATTGTGTGTGTGTGTGTGTGTGTGTGTGTGAGGGGGGTAAACATAATTAAGGTCACAGAATTTGACAGTGGCTGCCCTATACGAGTTTTCCACAGGGCCCTCAAATCATTTTTATATTCTTGGGACCCCCAAATGTAATTGTGAACAGGGCTCCTTAAATTTTCAATTTTCTCTAGGGCTCACACAAACGTAAGAACGGCCTTAATCACAGAGATACGTCAGAGGCTTTAGGGAAACATTTGTGTACGGTCCAGTAAATCTACACAGCCCACTAGCAGACACAACATTACTATTACATGTACACAGCCCACTAACAGACACAACATTACTATTACATATATAACTTTTAAACAGACACAACGTTACTATTACATATATAATATAACTTTTAAACAGACACAACGTTACTATTACATATATAATATAACTTTTAAACAGACACAACGTTACTATTACATATATAATATAACTTTTAAACAGACACAACATTACTATTACATATATAATATAACTTTTAAACAGACACAACGTTACTATTACATATATAATATAACTTTTAAACAGACACAACGTTACTATTACATATATAATATAACTTTTAAACAGACACAACGTTACTATTACATATATAATATAACTTTTAAACAGACACAACGTTACTATTACATATATAACTTTTAAACAGACACAACGTTACTATTACATATATAATATAACTTTAAACAGACACAACATTACTATTACATATATAATATAACTTTTAAACAGACACAACGTTACTATTACATATATAATATAACTTTTAAACAGACACAACATTACTATTACATATATAATATAACTTTTAAACAGACACAACATTACTATTATATATATAATATAACTTTTAAACAGACACAACGTTACTATTACATATATAATATAACTTTTAAACAGACACAACGTTACTATTACATATATAATATAACTTTTAAACAGACACAACGTTACTATTACATATATAATATAACTTTTAAACAGATACACACATACACAGGTGACTTGATTGATTGATTTTGTCATTGGCCCGCCGCAAGGGGGGGGGGGAGGGAGGTTGAACTTTAACAGATGTCAAGGGCACTGCAGCTCTGTGTGTGTGTGTGTGTGTGTGTGTGTGTTTGTGTGTGTTGAGGGAGATCGAGGAGCCCCAGTTGTTGGGCAGTGTGCCAGTGGCACAAGATTTCCTGTCGAAAAATGTGAAATCTGTTTCGTTTATTTGTTTAACAAATTTGAAAACTGTTACACTTTAAAAAAAAACCACAGGCGATGCCGTAGAAATAAAAATGGTCGAGTTTTATTGACACACCAGTCAATTTGAATGAGAGCACCATTGGTACAGAGTTCAACGCTACTCATCTTCTATAACAGCTAATAAATGAAACAATTTTTTTTTTAAAATTACAGAAATGCCAGTTGTATTATTTTAATAAATCAACAGTAAATTCAATGAAATTATTAATTTTATGATAAGTAAATCATTCATTAAATAAATAAATCTATTTCTTTATTTCTCTCTCTCTCTCTCTCTCTCTCTATATATATATATATATATATATATATATATATATCAATCTGTCCATCCATCTGTCTGCCTGCCTATATGACTGACTAGCTGTCCGTCTAACAGCCCCTGCGTGATTCGATTTCTCTTTTTTCATTACTGTTGCACACTATAGTTTGAACTTTAAACTTTGCACTTTACATAACGAGCTTTTATTATCATTGATTACTCTTGCATTATATTTCTTTATTATTTATCTATGACTGGTTGTCACATTCCTTCTTTCCTCTGTTGTTGTTTTCTGTTCACTAGAGAATAAATACTATATGTCTAGCCAGTGTTGCCGCTGATTGGTCTTTCGATCTAGAGATCCTTGCATGTGTATAATTAAAACTGATCCCTGGTTATAACATCTTGAGTCACACACACCCAGTATTGATCCATTGATCAACTATAGAGTTCCAGTATTGAACCGTGGAACACGTTCGGTCCGTGGTGTTCGATCATTGAACACATATAAGCAGTAGGATTGGTTCACGGTTCTTTTCTCGTCCAATACAATAAATCAATAAATCGATAAGGTTTCAGAACTCATGTTTAATAATTATCATTCTTTTTACTTGTATTAGTCTGTTATTCTAATAGCACACAGGGGTCAACTTTATTATTATAGCTATAGAGTCTTATATATCTACTAGCTGTACCCTGCAAAACCTTTGCATAGAGTTATATCCCCTTATGCTTGATCGGTATGCTAGGTTATTTTTTGGTGTCGGGCAGATCCGATTTTTTTCATGGTTGTATTTTAAACTGGAATACTGTTGTATTAATTCTTTACTTTCGATTTAACGCACACTGGAAATGAGTATTATTATATAATATGATTATGCTGAAATTTATTACTTAACCTATTGCTATAGAAACCGGTAAAGCATTTTGTTTGAACACACAAGTATAGACTGTTTTGCACCTAAAAATGATATCAATGAGTTGAAATATTACTAAAGAAAATTGCTTTAAAATATTACTACACTTTCTTTTTAAATAAAATCATATTATTGCTGTGCAAAAAAACCAAATTATATTGCATTCAGTTTTATTTCGTTAATTGTCGTTTTGATTAAATCAGAGGTGGAGACCTATGTGGATGTCTTATAGCCCCCCCCCCCCACCCCACATATCATTCCGACCTTGATCAATGTGCTCCTGTCTCGAGGATTCTTTTGTGTCGTTATATTTCTATTCAATAAGGTCGTACACGACATTTCACTGAAAGTGTGATTAAAAAAAAATATCAGGATGAATTATACAAACTTTTAAACCACTGAAAAACTCTCCGAAAAATAGCACAATTTTATTATAGGTCGTACCAATGGTGGCCAAATGTTGCTTCGTTGAATTTAGTGCAGCTTCCAGTTAGCCAGTTTAGTTTTATGATTTAATTACATTTGTTCACTAAGTCTAGTATAAATAAATATATTGCAGCTCTATGTTTTTAAATTATATAATAAACCGTAATAGTTCAAATAGAGCTACACTACTACTATACTAATAGAGCTACACTACTACTATACTGATAGAGCTACACTACTACTATACCAATAGAGCTACACTACTACTATACCAATAGAGCTACATCAACATCCTTTAAGGGCCGTCCACACTTGTTGCATATCAATGAAGCAACCAGCACCTTGACTTTTACTTTTATTAAACTGAGATATCATTAGAACCCCCCCTCCCCACTAATGCCTCACTTATTGACTTTTGTATATCAGTACACAAAGACCGTGGTCTGCTCACTTAATCTAAATGTTATCTGCACCCCTTGACCCTTGACCTTCTGTGTGGTAAAATGTAGGCTAACGTTTTTTTTTTAAATGGCCGATCGATATTTAAATTTTCAAGTAATAGAAGATTGCAATTTATTGATTGCTGTCATTATTAACGTATCGGTTACTCTTACATACGTCAGTTTATGCATTCAACTGATAAATGTGAATTAGTTCTGTTATTGCGGTGAAGCTATGAAGGCAGCCGTTCCGCTAGTTTCAATGAATATCTTCTTTGTGATGCCATGAAGGCAGCAGTTTCCCTAGTTTTAATGAATGTCTTGTTTTGTGAAGCTATGAAGGCAGCACTTTCCCTAGTTTCAATGAATGTCTTGTTTTGTGAAGCTATGAAGGCAGCAGTTTCCCTAGTTTCAATGAATGTCTTGTTTTGTGAAGCTATGAAGGCAGCACTTTCCCTAGTTTCAATGAATGTCTTGTTTTGTGAAGCTATGAAGGCAGCAGTTTCCCTAGTTCCAATGAATGTCTTGTTTTGTGAAGCTATGAAGGCAGCACTTTCCCATTTTTCACAACGACCCTGTGCGTGAACAAATGACCCTTTAGTTTCGTTGTTAGACTTCAGGTGAGTGATTATCTTCTAAGGTTTGACTCAACCCTATATAGTGCCTTCTCAATTACTGCAGACCAGTGTTTGATGCAGATGTGGGAAAGGTATTACATGAAATCTTTCAACTAGCGGTCAGGAAAACAGAATTTAAATAATGATTTATATTCAGTGGTCAGATGAAAGTTGTGAAGATGAAGAGTTACGATTGTTATCAAAAGTGTGAATTTTTTTACAATTCGAAATGAGATTCTTTGATTTTTTGGAATGTATAAAAATCTGTCGTTTTTAAACATTACTTTTGTGAAAAACTCAAAAATTGAACCAAAAAAGTCGAAAATAGAAAAAAAACAAGCAATTAAGCCTGTTCCATTCTGGACACAGGACGTGTTAGAGCATTTTCGTATCATGTATCAGTACGTATGCTATCTTTCAGTAAATATTTGTAAATTTTGTAAATGTTTATAAATTCAATTGTGTAATGCATATATATGAAAAAAGATATTAAAAAGACGTTTTCTTATATTTGAAAACAAAATTATTTTCTCTTAAATCTAACTACAAGTGGTTTGTGGTTACTGAAATAGGACTCATAATTGAAAACATTCGAAATTATAGTCTGATTTAATCGTCCGAAAACTCCAATCAATTGTTGCATAAGCTCTGATACTTTCAATTAAACTCAGAACACAAGCTTACTATTTCATTTGATGAGTTTCTTAATAAATCTTGGTGAAACTACGTGCTGCAGTATTTCGCACCAAATGAATGGGTTATTGAACGTACAAGGTGTATATATAATATATAAGCCCCTTAGGAGCCCTAGAAGCCCGGCCCTCAGAGGTCCTGTCGCGAAATGAACTTTTGATGTACACATGGCAGGCCAAGACCTACAAAATGATATATACATCATGGGTCTAGGACTTATAGTTGCTGAGAATGGGCGCTCCTTTATTAATATAGCTTATATAGTAAAAAACGGTACTAAGCCCCCTTTACGGCCCTCAGAGGTAGATCGCGAAATGGAAAAAAGTCATTTCTTGGCAGGCCAAGACCTACAAAAATGATATATACATCATGGGTCTAGGACTTATGGTTGTTGAGATCTAGGGTGATGACAGACAGACAAAACAGGGACAATAGAGCATTTTTTTCGAAAATGCTCTAA
>JAGDYQ010000083.1:96532-151916 GCA_021962125.1 Bulinus truncatus
TATTTAGTAATGATAATTTATATAAATATTTGGGAATTACCCAAATTTTTTGTACGATATAATGAATTATTTCCATATAATAACAAGTTATTATATAGTTACAAATTTTGTTGCATGCATTAAAAAAAGAAAGAGAAAAAAAAAAGACTTTCTATAGCACTTAGCTATATATTTATTTAATACACTATGTACACCATCGAAGACAAAGAGTTGTCGACCCTTGTCAACCTGTGGTCCTATCGATTTTATGTGTGTTGTAAACATTTAGAAATATATTAAAGACATTTTTTAGGCTGAGAGAAATACTCATATCTTAACATTTCAACGATAATTGATGCATCCTTTCTTTATGCCACTTTTATTTCTCAACTTATCAACTCAACCGTCGCCATATTGGATGAAAGATAACCGCGGACGTATTTTTCTCCCGGTAAATAAAGCCATTAAAGGTCCGAGTAGTCTGACAAATTTAGTTACTTAGGTTATGTTTAGTACTTTAACAAGTGCACATATTCTACTTTAATATTCAGTAAGATAGTCTTTAATTACCTATAGTAACACACTATTCGTAATTAGTATCCGAAACTCGAAGATAATAGCTTTTTTCTTTCTAGTCAAGACCAGTCTCCTGCCTCTTTAAAAAGTGATAAACAAAACAGTAAACTGACTATGACATGATTGGTGGGTAACCACAAGATTGGCAGCATTGCATTTAACCTTATAAAATATATGCATATGATTAAGCTATTTCAATAAGCTGTTTATAAAATGAGCTATTTTCTTTTTGCCAATTGTCTCTGAATAGTTTGAGTCTGTCAATACTGTAATATAATCCAGACCAGTGCATGTTTTTAGTTTTCATTTATTTTATATTTTGAAATATAGCAATTTTTTTTATTTACTATCACTTACAATGTACATAGTCAAAGTAAGTCAACTTACAAGAAATCAGTTTATTACAGTACATACCTCAAAGTACAAATTTAAATATTGGACCAATTAGTGAGTACAAATTTAACCCAATACCGATTGGCTAACGCACTGGCTCCGGATACGTCAAAGACGTACTTCGTATTTTTTTTTTACGGGATACGTCAACAGAATGAACTCTCATGATTTAAAGTTATTTTCTTTTCGTGGGAAATTGCATAGCCGAGCAATTTTTTCTAATTATACAGTTTGGCTAGCTATGTGCGGGTTCGATTCCTGTGAGAGACATAAATTTATTTGTTCAGATTTTATTTTTCAGGATCAGGGTTAGGGATAGGGGGTTAGGGATAGGGTTAGGGTGTGGAGCAATATCTATTGATGGTCATTTTTAAATAAATCATAAATTTTTTTTTCAGATTTTTTTTTTCAGGGTTAGGGTGTGGAGCAATATCTATTTATGGTCCCCGAAAAAAAATATCTCCGATTATTAACAGTAAATGACGTCATCAACGTCTACAGTAAATAAGAGTTCTCATTCATTCTGTTTACTCTTTAAACGTGTTAAAACGATCGCCGATTTTTAGCACCATCATTGTGTAATAATATAAACTGCATTTCCAGCGAAAAGAAAATAACTTTAAATCATAAGAGTTCATTCTGTTGACGTATCCTGGAAAAAAAAAATGCGAAGTATGTCTTTGACGTATCCGGAGCCAGTGCGATTGGCTAAATAGGCAATACATAATCATTAACAAAAATTACAACTAATATAATATATATGCACATGTTTTTTTTTGCTATTAAATAAACTGTGTATAAGTTATACAAATTTGAAAACACATACTTAAACAGAAAACAGGTAAAAATTTAATAAAGTCACATATTTTTTTTGTTAAATAAGATATTTTTAATAGAGACAGTTATAGTTAATGCATGTACTTAAAATTCTTGAGGAAAGAATAAATGGTGTTAAAAATGGTGATGACATAGTTTAATTAGTTTTCTTTTTGAGAAGGTTTTGATGAAGGTTTTCATTGGAATAAACTAAGGGCTCATCCATAAATTACGTCAACAAATTTTAGCACTTTTTAGATGTCAACAACTGTGAACCCCCCCCCCCCCAGTAAAATTGCATCAATTTTTTAAAACCCCAATCCCCTAAAAAATACAAACTTATACACAAAAAAGTAAACATATATTCCCCACCCCCTTTCAAATATAATGTTAACAAACTTCCAACTCAGCTCGCTAATAGTAATAACTGAAATATAATTTGACTTGTATATATAACAAGTTTTTTACACTCACAAAAACTGCAACACCTCTCCAGCCCTCAAATAACAGTATGGGCTAGTCTGGTTTGCAATTACATCCGCCAAGCCGTAGCTAGCTATTGTTGTGTCCTGTGCCTGTATTTTTTGGCCCCCCTCTCCTACCTACCTTCTGAAAAATGTAAAACTCTTACCGATGCATAACATCTTTAAACTACACGTTTCAGGTTTAATTAGTGTGTAAGATCACTTCCTTCATATACATGTATTGTCTGTTCTATATGTAGGGTTCTTACACGTCTTTTTCTCTTCTAAGAATGGTTTGGGAACTTCCATCTTGTATCATTGTTTGTAGTCATGATTTCATTCCAATATTTTGCATACTCTGATTGGCCACTTATAAACTTCTAAGCATCATAGCTGTAATGTTTTTATACATGTCCTTTGGAGTCACTTGCTTAGTCAATCATTGACAACAATCTTGACCTGCTGACTTAGTCAATCATTGACAACAATCTTGACCGACATCCCAGCATACACTTACATAAGAAATTATTTAAAGGTACTAAATTGGATGCTACAGATTAAGTTTAAAGTTATGACCTGCTTCTTCTGACCTATATTGAAGTAGACTTCAGTTACTTCAAGACTCACTGTGCATTCACTTCTGCTGCTATTGATGTCCATCTCTGTTGTATGTGTGACCCTTCAATGTTACATGTACAACTGATGATACTTTTTTTTTTATCATAATTGAAAGGCTACAAAATGGTTCGCAGTTGTCTGAACTGTCCATTGTTTTTCTTCCATTTTACAGAAGTATTTTAAACAACATTAAAGTTCATTTGTGAAGGCAGCTTATAGTACTTAATGCACATATCTAGTGCTATGATTTGCAGCTGATATGTGTGCCTGTACACTCCCTGATATGTGTTCACAAAAGATCACAAATGTAGATTTATAACCACGGAAGGGTTCTTAAATTTGAAGATCCGCACCAAGAGTAGAGAATGGAGTATTTATGATATTTTATATAAACTAACATAAATTATATGTAAATGAGGAGAATGTACTGCCATAAATTGCTTATGTCTGGTCTTGTGGCTGAATATTGTTTTCAGTATTACTATTTCAGTGTCCCTTCTAGCTCGGCGCCCTTCCAACACGACTTACTGTACTACAGATAAATCAATATTTATCCGCAATGAAATAAATTATTATAAATAGTTTTAGTATTGATGAAAAAAATACAGGAACAAACATAAATAGAATTATTGTATTAAAGCTTTTTCTCTTTTTAAATATTACCACCCACTTTTTTATTTTATTTTTGACAACAATAGTTTTGGTGCACATTGAAGCACGCATAGATCTTGTTACTTCATGTAACAAGTTAACTCTTGATGGATTATGTTTTTCTTGTATCTAAGAATATCTAATTTCTTGAGAATCTGAAAGAAGAAGAAAAATGCAACTTAATTTCTCTTTAATCAATAGTGCTTTAAAGATGCCTCGGGAAATCAAGACTCCTTTAAGATATCAGACGGGATCAGAAAAACGGCAGCCTCTTAGAACTGGAAAGAGGGGTAGACCAAGGCTTGTGTCTAATGAATCTAAACCCAAAGACACAAAGAACGCTACAACTTCTTCTGAGCCTGTTATTATAGCTGATGATGTTGATGATTCTGATGTTGAAATCATTGATGTAACAAAGCCACCAGCTAAGAAAAAGAAAACTAATTATGATCCAGATTGGGGTATTGAAAAGAAGGTGAGAAGCAATGGATTTTAAAGAAACATATTTTTTCATTGTGGTTTTTATCCTCTCATTGTATGAAATCCTGTGTTATAAGCTTTACATGATATAGGAATTATAATTTTCAGTATTAGCAGTACATATATTAGCTTTTAGATAAGATCAATGTCATTCAAATATTTAAATATTACTTTACTGGTTTTCTGAAAAAAGGGTAGCTCAGGTAAAGCTAAAATCAAAAGTAAAGAAAAGTCTGCTAAAACATCTCCCTTGGCAACACCTTCCCGGACAAGCGAATCATCAAAAGTAGTAGAAACTCAGAGGCCATCAGCCATCTCTATATCTAAGAAATGCACAGCACCAACCCCTTCTTCATTTATTGAGCTATTCATGGAATGCAAAGATGAGCCACTGAGTCCAGCCCAGGTAAAAATAATTGCTTTATTATTGGCACTTTATCTATACTGATAATGTGATTGTATTTTCTTATATGTGAAATGTTACCATGCACAAGATGTACTTTGATGTTGGGTTACAGAATATTGGGGGAAAAAAATTACAAGTATTGATTTGCTTGCATATGACGCACATAAGATATAATTGTCTGTTTTTCTTTTTTTTTTATTTAACAAAGATGAAAAATTGTTACAATTTCACATCCCTCCAAAAGGTATAAATAAAGAGTATAAAATCTAAATTACAATAGTTTACAAAAGTTAATCTTTAGATATCTTAGTGTGCTAGATAAAATTCATAATTTGTCTCTTGTTTGAAATTTTTTAGTTTTAGAGATAACAATTCAGCTATTACCCATGATAACTGTATTTAAAAAAAAAAGAAGGGTAAAAAATGCTTCTCAAATGTCCTTTAATAATCCCAATTTCTAAAAATTTCATACTACTTGAAGAATAATTTTAACATCATTTGTGATCAGCTGTAGCAATTGACTTAATTATAAAAGTCTATATCCTTTTTTTATATATTGCACACAGCTCTGGGATGATGATTTGTGGGGCTGTGGTAGTTTTTAAATAATTCAAAAACTGATTAATATTATTGTAGCTTTTGACTATCCTGATTTTGGGTTAGCTGGCTTAATAAAAATAGTTTTGTAGTACAATTTTTAAAGGTATGGTTTTAGCAGAAAGTATTAATCCATTATAGTTTTTTCATCACACACATCCTTGTGCTAGCTATTGACGGTCTTAAGTTATTGGTTTACATTTAGCGTTTTCAATAGTTTTAACGAAAAATATCCTTTTTTTTCATTCATTTAGATTCAATCAGCCCAAAAGGAGCAGACCTTTTACGACATGTCGCAAACTCTGGTGAAGGCCGCCCGTGAAGGCAGACTTATCTTTTCTCCAGAAGGCGGAGTTATAATTCTTGGTTGGTGTCTCAAAATGGAATAATGAAGTTTGAACTGTGATACATTTAGTAGATCTCTCATACAATTTATTAGATGCAAAAAGTACTGTATTTGTAGATCTTTTTATAAAGATCCTGGGATCTATCTCCGGTGAGAATCACTGGGATTTATCAGTTCATGGTTAAAGTTCCCTCTATGTCCTCCATGGAGCTTTTGTATCAATTGTATCTTTGGCTGTGATGAGGATGAAAGTTTACCATTGCACTACATAAACCGACCCATTTAGTGGAACTATTATTTTTAGGAAGGATTAATCATGCAGTGGAAAGCCCTTCGCTGTCAGTTTGAAGGTTTGGTCTCAAGTGAGAACTGCTGGATTTTTCATTCATTTGAAAGTTACCTGTCTATGTCAGTGCCTCTATAGCTATTGCATTAACAGCTATGTTGGGGATGTAAAAAGGGTACTTCAAAAACAACCCCATTAGTGATTTATAGTATCTAACAGTTAAACATCTCTTGCTCTCAGGACTTCACACAAATCATGTCCTGTCCCACTTTTACCAATAAAATTTTTTTTTTTTTTTTAATAATCAAAATGCTAATTTACTTCTTATTTATTATTGATAATTCATTTTTAATAATAAGTGGGACTGTAGTGTTTTTAACAATCTCTTGTACATCAAGTCACAATTACTTATTGATAGTTTTCTTTAGTCTGATAGATTTTTCTGCACCTTTAAAGACCAAATGCAACTAGGCATTGTGCTGCTATCCTACCTATGTTTTCATTGGAGCCCATATGGGCATTGTACTTGGGGGTTATAGTGATAAGTAAAGTAAATATAAAAGGGCTCGTCCAGGCAGATCAAATGTAGGATTAATATGTTTCAGTGGCCATGGCATATTGACTAGCAAAAAGCCACCTTTACTCACCCCCAGTCAGGTACCCATTTAAAGCTGGGTGGACAGGGACTTTCACCATTACCTCCTCCGGTTGTCAGCTGAGGGCTCTACGCAGCACAATCATTCGTCTCTCCCTCTCTGGGCTGTAGTTCAGATTATTAAAAAATATCTGATTTAGTAATTTATTGGGTCAAGAGACAAACATCTCATTCTTATAGGGACCTTAAAAAAAAGAATTTATACAAAATTCTTTAATGTAAGATTCATTACTCCCATAAGTCATTACTCCCGTTTATAAAAAATGTTGTATCTAGCTATGACTTGTTCCTTTTAGACTTGGAATAACATATTTTAATCAATTATTTTCAGATCTTCGGCACACACACTTAAAATAACTTTTTTTTTCCAAACATCCAGATAAACCTTGTTCAATGCAGTTAGCTCCTCAGGCACCCCAGACACCAGTATTAACATCATCTATGCCAATAGCTGCTCACACTCCACCTCTGATCAACACTGGGTAAGTACTCTTTGTGTAGTCATGTAGTTCTCCACTTTTCTCACCATGAGATGGCAGTTATGCTAAATGATATGCCCTAACTTAAATGTACATATTCTACAATTGAAGTCATTAAATCTAACATTAGGAATGAATTTCTACGGGGAAAATTTGGTATTCAATTTGATTAAATGATCTAGCTGAAACATACATGATTCATAAGCTTTTAGTAATCATCAGGGGAAAAATAAAAGCTGTTTATTGATTCATATATTTTTACTAAAATTGCCATAAAAAATTATGACATGAAAAAAAAACTGTTTGGAAATGGATTGAACCCTTGAAAGCATTGCCCATTCATGAACTTTACTTTAAATCATTTTGCATTTTACTTTTTTCTTCTCATAAAAAATATTTGAGCATAAATTTCCTTTAAAATATTTATTGGACTCATAAAAGACTAATTATAACCGATAATGCTTATTTAACTACTTGATGGATTGGTATCCAATTAATTGTGCTAAAGACTTTAAGCACCTGTGTATTTCCGATGGGTTTTTTTCTTTAACTTCTGTTGCTGCGATGTGGCAAAGATTTTACAATGGACTTGTATCATTCCAGTTATGCAAAATAGTAAGTATGTTTGTTTGTACTATTTTGTTTTAAAGTGACTTGTATGGTTTTTTCAATAAAAAGGATTAATTTCATTAATGTTAGAAGAGTAGGCAATATTTTTATCATGCCAGTAAAAATAATTCACTTATTTGTACATAATACCCACCTACAGTATACTTAAGGTATAATCAACTATATTGAAAATTTTTTTTAGCTAAATCTTTATAATTATATACACTTATTGTGCTATTATTTAATTTGACTTTATTATACAGATACCTTTTTAATTTCTAAATTTTTTTTATTCGATAGTACATTTTTTATTTTTGTAAAAAATTTGACTTAATTTTTTGTGTTCTATTGTTTTATATAAATATAATAGGTTTTTTTAAAAAGCAGCCATTTGCCATAATTCAGTAAAAAAAGACATACATAAAAAATCTTTTTTTTTTTAATATAACCATTTTTCACATTTTTTTAAAATGAAACTGAGCAGAGAAATAGAATCTTGCAAATGGTAACTGTTTTTATTTTTTTTTTAAATTGGAAAGTTAAATAATTAACTGATGTTGGGAGTCACAAAGATGGGCAATGTTTTCAAGTGGTTTTGCTGGTGTATCGCTTTAGCATTTAAAGTAAACTTGCAGGTCTATTTAAAAGGTTGATTTCATTCATTATTATCTGAAAGCTAATTTTCTTTGTAAATGGTATTTCATTAATATAAAAATGTTTATACTGAGAAAAAAATTATTGAAGTATTAGGCTATATTAGTAGTTGTGTACAATTTGAACGTTTTTAAAAATAATTTTTCGGTTAAAAAATTTACCTTACATATTTTGTTATTCAGGAAGCAGATAGAGTCATTAGCAGCTAATGAAAAGATGTCAATTGATGAAGAAAAATCACCTTTATCATCGCGTAGAAAGATGATGATTGAAATATCTTCCTCAAAAGATGTGGCTCCTTTATCTAGAACTAATTTAACATCTTTGAAAGAAAACTTAAAAAAAAAAGACACTTTAACATTGCCTAGAGAAAAAAATTCTTTGTCTGTTTTACATTCATCTGATGCAATAACTCTTCCATCACAAGTTGTAAAGACTTCAATATCACCATCTGCACTTGATAAACAAAATCAGCTACATTTTTCAACCAGTGAGCCTGCAAAGACTGGGCATATTAGTGAAAAATCACTTACATCTAAAGCCAGTTATGATGGAATAAAATTTACAGCTAAGAAGAAGGCTCAGATTAAGAGAGGTCTGTCAAAAAGCAAACTGAGAAACTTAAGCAAAAGGTAAGACATGTACACTGCACCTGTTTAGGAATTTTTTTTTTTATTGAGATACAGAATGAAAATATATTCAATTGAATATTGGTATTATTTTCTAGATCCGTCCCTCACGAAATGAGGCTTGATCCCAATCTTATCTGCTTAGGTCATGCAAGTCCTTCTCTATAAACATCTTCATACATGTCCAAATGATATATTCACCTTTATAAAGAAATTAGTATAACTTTTGTCAAAAGGCTTATGCAACAATAAATTTGTAACAGAAAGCATAGTGGAATAAAGTGAAATATCTATTAGAATAATTGCCTATTGAGTGTAATGTGATGTTTAATACAATACTCTGTTTCTTTTCCCTACCCTTTTTAATTTTTTAAAATCCATACTTTATGGAATTTCAAAATTTTTTACATTGGATTATTAAAATAAAAATATAAAAAAGAAAAAAAAAATTAGTTCCCCTTTTTTTTAAAATTTTTCTCCCCCCCACAACCCCTGTATATATTTATTTGGAAACATTTTTGTAATCGATTTTTGAAGTACATTTTAGTGATAGATTTTCTTGAAATTTTGCATACATGCTCCATTACAATGCATGACTCATTAGTTAATTTTGTAATGAATTATTTATTTTTATTTATTTTAACAAATATAAGTACTGAAAAAAAAAATCTTAGTATTAATCAAGGGGTACAACCGTGTTTAACTATGATGAATTACACTAATAAATTGGCTACTTGCCTTGCATTAAAGTATACCTACTTAAACATGATAAAATTAAAATTTATTGCAAAATTAAAATAAATCTATATTCTACAAAAAGGTAAGTTTTAAAAGCTCTGTTTTTATCGTGTTTATTTGCTATTTCCAGTTCTTATTCTGATGAATCTTCAGTTCATTTATTTTGATTAAATCCACTAAAGCCCGAAATCAATTAGAGAAAATAAAAAAAACTTATCATTGGTGGTCTCTCTCTCTCTCTCTATAAGATTCCAAAACTGTGAAGGGAGATTTTTAGTTACCTTCTTAACACACGAAATTATAATGGGAGTTTCTTTTTAATTCACAGTCATCTGATATCTTTACGCCCGTCCCGCTTGCTGAGGGATAAAATTCAGCGCCCAGAGAAATATGCAGCTTACCTCGCTGATGAGAAAATTCGGAGAGAAAAGATTAAAGAAAGTAACAAAAGGCGAAAGGAACTGTCCAGAAATGGCGGTGAGACAAACAGTAATAAGAAATCTAACACACCCAGGTAACAGTTAGTTGTTTTTTTTTTTTTAACTAAATGGTCCGACGTTTAAATTACTTTAAAAATAAATGTACTAATCTAATGTACTAACCATTTTTTGTGTCTTGTGTAAGATGTTTTTAAATGTTAAAGTCTCAAACTGCTGTTGTTATATATTTATCACCTTATTCTGTTTATTATTTGTGAAGTGACAAAACAGATGTGTGATGAAACCGAGGGTTTTCCCTTGGCTGCGCTATTGCACCAGATCCTAGATCCATTAAGACTTGACAAAATAGTGCATGAATAGTCTTTAATATATTTGAGATGCATTTTTTTTTTTTTCAATTTGAGAATTTTATGCATGTTTACGTTTCTATAGAGATTAAATTTTGTCAAAATGCAAAGTTTTTACCAAATGAATACATTTTTACTATTACAGTGAAATGTCATTATTGCAAACACCAGTATTAGGAATTTTTTTGAAGGCTGTGGTATAGCTTCATAAAAATGTGATTGCTTGGGGGGTAGGGAGAGATTATTTGTAAGCATTTTTAAAATGTCTGCACAATAGTGCTTTAATAATATTATTTCAGCGTTTTTTTTTTTAATATTAATTATGTAACTTTAAGTAGACAGATGTGGAACTTATTTGAAAATAAAATCTATTCAATGAGCCTTTTGTGTTTTAAATTTTTTTCTCCATGGTATATTTTTATTTATGCAGATTGGTCACTGTTTTATTGATCTAAAAGTGTATGTTATCCAATTCATTTTATTATGCACTTAATTGAAATAAAAAAAAAAATTCTTGCCTTATCAAATAGTTCTATTGCAGATGTTCAGGAATGTCAGTCTGTTCCACGTGGGCCAAATTTTAATAATGAATTAGTTTTAGCTGAGTAGAGATGGCTTTCAATGAAGATCCCAGGACAGCAGCTCTCAGCTTTTTATTCGTGACTACCACAGAGCGTGCAAAAGTATGTCCTCGGGTACCCCTCACACTTAAGTTCGCGAATAAATATATTTATTTTCATAATGGCATGTTCTTAAACCTTTCTGATGCGATACTTGGGCGTGTGCTTTGTTGTTGCTCAGAAAAAAGGCAACAAGCTCTTTGTTA
This sequence comes from Bulinus truncatus, assembly GCA_021962125.1. Taxonomy (NCBI): domain Eukaryota; kingdom Metazoa; phylum Mollusca; class Gastropoda; family Planorbidae; genus Bulinus; species Bulinus truncatus. The sequence goes on from JAGDYQ010000083.1 coordinate 107,522, forward strand.
ATTAAAGCACAGTTATAAATCGCTGAATACCCCTGAATAATCTTTTCCGTACCTCTTGGGGTATGCGTACCACAGGTTGAGAACTGCAGTCTTAGGAGCAGTTGTATTTTTATTTATTTTATTTTTTTTTACTCTGAAAATTTTGCATTATCTGGTCTAATCAAATGTTATTATGTATCTTTCCAAAGTTCAAGCCGTACAAAATCTCCTGATCTGGTTATATTAAGGGAATCGCCCCCTAGAATGACATCAAATGTAAGTCTCCATTAAATTGCAAAAAAAAATTTTTTTTAAAGTTACATTTTTTTTTTATTTTTGTGTTATCATTTATGGTTTTTCTGTTTTTACAGACAAGTAGCAATACGCCTATATCATACAATGCAGGTAAGTAATTTTGATGTGATAATAAGTTGAAAAGTAAATATAAAAAATATTGGGGAAACGTTGGTAGATTTTGAAATTTGACATTTTTTCCCCTCGCCTTCCCAGTTAAACAAAATCAAGTCTTTAATAATCAAGGTGTGAAAACTATTAGCACACTTCAAGAACCTAAATCAAACCAGGTCATTCCTAGATCAATGACATCTGTGCGTGCAAAGGCCCAGTCAGAAGCTCTGACCATACTGAGGTAATCCACCAGTTGCGTTTATTCTTCACTGTTTTAATTAACGATTTTTTTTTGCTTTGTTTAAACATATGTTACAGATGTTTCTTTGTCTTCTAAGGCTTGTAATAAGTATGTTAATCTTTATGTTGAATGAACCATTAAAAAGGTACATTATATTGTAAATTACCAATGAGAGGGTGGTGTAAATATCTTTGAACGATGTGAAGATTTTGTTGTCTTTTGCAGACAGCAGATGCAAAAGGATGCTCAGGCCAAGTCAGAATCAGAGCCCGCCAAAAAGAAAGTGAAAAAGATAGCCCAACTTCTAGACGATGAAACTGGTGAGTACTTCACAAGCTGGGAACAGCAGTAGAGCATTTTGTTTGCTGCATCGCTGACTTGTGTCATTGTCCAAGGTCCTATGATAAAAATGCACTGTAGCAGTAGAAGTTCTTTTTTAATTATTCATTTTCAGCTGCACGGTCAATTGAAAGAACAATGTCTCGTTAAATTTTCTCTTTCCCTCCACGCATGGATTGTCTGTTTCCTGGACCTCCCTCAGCTTCTACTAGATTTTCCCATCCTGAGGTCATTTATAAGGGCAAATCCCCTTTCCTCTTTAGTTCAGATAATTATGGCTACATCCAATCCTTTTGTCTAAATCTATTTCATTCACTTGCAGTTAGTCAATATGTTTCGGTCTATTGCATCTGTGTCTGGGTAAATTAATTTATTCTGTTTTTCTGTTGATGCACATGCAAGCACTTCAAAATTTGATTGATGCCCTCTCAGCATCTGGGTGAGTAAAGGCAAAGTGGAGAAGACATTGTGGGTGGAATAAGATGGCATAGTTATGAGGGATCCATTTGTGTAACAGTATTATCTTGTTTTTTTTTTTTTTTGTTTTTTTTTAATATTATTATTAAACTCATGAACACATTAGGGAGAGGTTTGCAATGTGGTAGCACTTTACTTACAAACCGGAAGGTCGAGAGTTCAAGCCATGATGAAGGCCTGGTCTTTATTCAGGTCAGATCAGTACCCCTAGTCCACCCAGCTCGTTTGGGGGAAATTAAAGGTAGCAGGGCAATGTACTGGGTGCACTAACCCACAGAATAACAGTGGCTACAGAAACAGATAAACTCTCACTTCATCAGACCTTGATGATCTGTATAGGTTTTATAAGGGAAACATTTGACTATCCTAGCTAGAATTAATCGCATGCTTAATATATTTCTTTGCTCAGGTAACTGGGTTCCATTGGATGAATATTATTATGGTAAAACAGAAGGTGACCCAACCTATCATGAACAAAAAGGAGAGCTGAGGTTTAAAGTAAGTCTGTCTAAACATTTTTATTCACTGTAATCTAAGTAGCTTGTATAGGAGATTATATTGCACCAAATTCAATTGAAATGCATTGAAACCCATCCCGCCCCCCTCCTCTTCTTTATGCTGACCAGTGTTGGTACTGCAACAAAATGCTGTATAACAATGTGGCAGCCATGATGCACATCCAGGGTCACATAGATGCAGAGAGACAAGTCAACCTGGATCTGAGCGACCTGACGCAGTGTAAACATTGCTACAAGCAGTTTGACACCCCGTTTGAAATGCAAACGCACATTGAGAAAGTGAGTTGTTACTTTAGAACAAGGGTGAAAGAAATAAAATTAAAAAAAAAAATTATGAACTTATTGGTATCCAAAGGTTTTAAATTGAAAAAAAAAAATTAAACAAATTGATAATTAAGTAGTAAAGTGTAGCTGGTAATAAAATTGAACAGCAGTAGTAGTTCTTCATTCTAAAACTCAGAAGCATTATACATCAAGAAATCAAGTATTTTTTTTATCTTAATAAAAATTACGTTAAGTGCAAAGTTGAGTTATTTCTAATTGACCTATTAAAAACTAAACATGTTTCATTTCCTGAATTGGTTAAAATCTGTGTGTGTATATATATATATATATATATATATATATATATATATATACAGTAATTTACAGTTGAGTTTACATCTTCTCCTGTTCCAGGTCCACATGAACAATGCTAATGTTTTGCTGTGTCGTATATGTGAGAAAGACCACGACAGTCGACATGCACTAACAGACCACATGAGGAGGAACCACAATGCCTGTGAGATGCCATACATTTGCCAGCTGTGCAAATTTAGATCCTCCATGTACAGTGATGTTGTTGATCACTTTAAAAAGGTGACCAAAAAAAAAAAGTCCCTTTTATGTTATCAGTGTCATAAACTTCATGCCAGTTGTTACTTTTTTTTTGCTTTGATTGGTTGTAACAAAAAGGTGTTTTTTGTATTTCTTCATCCTTTCAACTTCTTATTGGAGCTAGGGTCCTGACCACTTCTTCCCAGCTGACAGGGTTTTTGTCAGTCTTCTCAATTCCCCACATCTCTGCTTCTTTCTCTTCTTTTTTTTAGACACTTTTTTTTTCCCCTCCCTGCTCTTCAAGGCCTTTTTTTTCCCATGCCAATAGCATACATCATCAGAAATATGGTTTTATTCAAATTTTTATCTGTCCAGAAACACAACAGCTCAGAGTCCATGCTGTGCTTATATTGTCTTCGTGTGTACCAAATTCGCTTTGTCAGCCAAGGTTGGGGGCAGACCTCCATTTATTACAATCATCTTATGAAACACCAGGTGAGATTTTGAATTTTAATCACAGATAACTGCTGCTTTGTTTTTATAATTAATTGTTTACCAGTTTTATTCATGCCAGCATCGCTTCACAGATGTCAATTTAAAAAAAAAAAAAAAAAAAAAAACTAAAGAATATATATTATTTTTGAATTGCAGTAGACTCTCAGTATTAGGCTGTCATTTATGTGGCGTCTGTATTTTCCATCCCAGTTAAAAAATACATTAAAAAATACATTATTTCTATAATAAAAAAAAATGTTTGTGTGAATTTTTTTTTTCCACTCTGGCTTTGACTGTAACCAGACTGCCCTTAAACCACATTGTTTTGAATAGCCATGAGTCTACTGTATTTTATGAAAGTAAAAAATATATTTATAAAACCCTAAACTTAACTGTCACCCTACTACTTTGAGCGAAATCGATGCATGCAGGGACAACTTTTTGTTTTAATCCCTCGGTTTACTGAAATATGCATTAAATGAAAGTTAGACTTGCTGGATTTAATTACAGATAAAAAATTGCTGTAAGAAATGCAATCACTGCAAGCTAGTTTTTCTGAACTCTGCTGATCTTAAGGCACATCGTAAAACGGATCACATGCCGAATCAAAAGGGTGTCATAGGTGAGTACTGATGAATGATCTCTGAATTACTTGTCTTTAAATGTTAACTCAGCTTACTGCATCCTTTAACTATGTTTAGTATATTTTCCGCGAGTTTGTCTACGAAAATTTACATCAAAGACAAATGATAAGGGTAATTAAACCTCTTGAATATTTAACTGTTGAATATTCATTACATAAATGTTAGAAACTGAACATGTAATTTATTAACTTAATGCAATCAAAACTTTAAATGAATGCTCAGTATAATAAATTTGTGTACATATGTTTTCATTGAACCAGGCATCAATGCCAAGTACACTACTCCGCACCAAGTGATGATCAAGGTGACAGAGAAAGGTGATCAGAATGGGGGCATAAAGTCTTTAAATGTGCCTGCAATTAAGAAAATTATGGAGCACAAATTGATTTTCCCTCAAAATGTTTACAAGGTTAAGTGCATTGAGTGTAAAATGTTGATGGGAATACCTGACCACTACAAGTAAGTATCAGCATAAACGACGGGAATTGAAATTCGTTTACATAACATTTTTTTTATCTTTTGCAATTTAATGCATTTTTTAAATACCACATGTTTATTGATATGTTCTCTATTGACATTTGGCCAAAAGAACAATGATTTAGATTAGGCAGCAAACATTTAAAATATAAAATGTTTCAATTTCTTTATGATTTAAATATGTTGTGCCTAGTTCAAACACTTTCATGAGCCGATTTATATATTAACTATTTTTTAAAAGCACTTTTGAGATTTGTTTCTTTGTATTTTCTATCAACCTGTTGTTAGTATTATGTAGTTATGTATCTGTTGTCAGTTTATTGAGCTTTTGAGCCCTACCATTATATATGTTCTAACCGGCAATTTTCTATTCTAATTGGAAAAGATTTTAAAGTATTTTTTTTTATCTTATCTTTCAGGAAGTTTATTCAATGTTCAATGTGTCGGTTTGCCACCAGCTGTTCTTTTGCTTACGCTCACCACATGATGGGGTCTCACTCTGGCCAATTGACGGCAGCTGCATCCCACACTCCACAAGAGGCGAAGCTGCAGGATATTCTTTACTGTGCATGTGGATTTCAGAGTAGCTATGGGAATCGCATAGGTAAGAAACAGATGATAAAAGCTTGGGCACTCTTGAAGTGATACCTCATTAGATATGCGTATTTGTCCTGGCCTGTGTATTTTTAGATTAAAAGCTACATAATACAATTTGGTAAAAAAAAGCAAAATATTTTTTTATTAGATAAAACCTAGGTGCTTTTTGAAATAAGTTTCTATCCAAAAAAAGTATTCATGGGACTGACTGGATAAATGCAAAAACATATTAAACGAATTTATTTAACTTATGCCTGATTTATAATACATCTTTTATAAATATATGTTCATGCTATTTCTGTCATGCAGCCAATCACCTGGTAGCTTGTTCCAAGAGTTTTTGTTCAAAAGATCAGCCTCCACCTTCTCTAGCTGGAGAATATGGTAACGTTAGCTTAAATTTGAGCCTTTTTTTTTTTTATGTTGTGTGAGATTTTACGGTTGAATTGATTGTACATTTTTTTCTCACATGTCATTTTTTAAAACAATCTCCTACTGTAAGCTGTAACTCTAGTTTTGAACATTAAAAACATTACTTAAGAATAATGAAAGTTAGAATCCACCACTCTGAATTTCTTTGTATCGAACAAAACATTTTTTCGGGGTACATTTTTTGAAATCATCGTAGCTATACACTATCAATACCGTTGATTTATTTTTTTTATTACAGGCCAGGAGTTGCAGGATCCGAGAAAGAAACCTGATGCTTCTCTACTTGATGTTTTGGGTTTAGTTAAGAAAGATTCCCTGCCACCCTCTTCTTCTCGTAAGTTAAAAGCCAAAATCACTTACATGTAATTAGAAAACAGCTTTAATAATCTAGAGCCAATGATAGATATTGGGCTAACATCCTAACTCTTGAGAACAGACATTTTTTTTAGTTGATTCTGGAAAATGGAGAAATGTTATAATTTATTTCATCAATAATGATTCAAGTGAAAGCTTCTCATATTAAAGTAAAAATCACAATCCTTGAATAGAAATAATAAATCCCTTGCTTTACTTTTAGTTCAGTAAGAATTTTGCCTCCACCAATCTGAAATCTCAGTATATATATAAGCTTAGGAATTTCACTTCACTTTCGCTATAATAATATTCTTTAAGAAACATTAAAACTAAACTGAAATACCACTGCAAAAAGTGAAAATTTGCATTCTTTTTTCCTCTGGGATGTTTTTTGATAATAGTTAACAAACTAAAATGACTGCTTTGTTTGATAACAATAAAAAGAAATGGTAAGTAATAATATATAACCCTTAAAAAGCAATATGAAATATTTAGATCATTATTGGAAATACAAATCTTATATAATACTAAAAGCAACATATGGCCAGTTATGCTAACAAAGTATATGCTTACAATAAATACTATAAATTATGGTATAATTATCTATTCCATGATAATTAGTTAAGTTAATAGCAAAAAAATTAAAAATTAAAATGAAGTTGTACAGTATCCACTTTTCTAATATTGTGATTTAATGATTTTTTTTTGGTAAGACACAAATTTGATTTATTTCTCACCTCTTTAAATAGAGGCAATATTTTTTTGTCTTTGACACATTAGTGAAGATGTCTTTTTGGGTGATAAAATGATAACATTTTCACCAATCTCTATACAATACTGCCCATTCTAATTTTATACCACATTCTGATGTATAAAACTTAGAGATTTTATGGAATGCTGAAAATTAGTTTTGATAGGGTTTGTGATTCTGGTGAGAAAATGGTAAATTGTTACCATTCAGCCTGTCCTTTTCCCTTTAGAGCACTGGTCCCCGGTCCACGAATGTCACTGGGCCGCCCAAGAAACATTAAATTGTTTCCTTTTTTTTTTCTTTATCTCGTGATTGTGGGACTTTTCATGGACGGGAAATAATCAGTACCCCCCCCCCTTGCCAGTGGGCCGCAGTGAAATTATCAAGCACTGACCGGCCCGTGGCGAGAATGAGGTTGGGGACCAGTGCTTATGAGGATACAAACCACTGAGAAGCCACAATTTTCTAAACGTGTACAACTGAAACTTTATTGCAAAATACTGTTTTAGAGGAGGAGGGCTAATTGTACAAAGATTAATTATTTTATTCATAATATATTGCACAAAATAATCTATTCTTAATATATCACTGAAAGGTTATACATTAAAAAAAATGCTAACGCAAGCATAAAACAACTGCCAATAAAATATAAGAAAATGTTTTTTTTGTAACACGGAAAGTAGGAAGGAGTCTCAGGAACTAATTTGTTGTATGTGTATTATGTACTGCTGTTGTATTTTGTCAAAATAATAACTCCCTGAATACTACAAAATTCAGTGTATATAATTTTTTATTCAGTGCCAACCAATGTAGAAATGAAATCCGTTTTAAAAAATGTAGATAATTGATGATAAATGTAAGTAAAGTTCCCTTAGCCTTATAAAGGGCCATCAGGGCAGCAGATGAAGTGTAGAATTCATCTCTTTCTGTAACCCGGCATAGTAAGGGATTGTTTGGTTAGCACATTGCAAGGCTGCCTTTACTTCCCCAACTAATAGTCAGGCACCCATTACAAGTTGGTGTAGGACTTTACTCACCAGGACCTGAAATAATTCCATCTGCATAGTAAGAGAAAAACCATTAAAATTCTTATTTGCTGTCCATGGACTTGTGCTTTCACTTCTGTGAGAGTAGGAATGTGAAAGTAATGCAGAAATCTTGTATTTGCTGTCCATGGACTTGTGCTTTCATTTCTGTGAGAGGAATGTGAAAGTAATGCAGAAATCTTGTATTTGCTGTCCATGGACTTGTGCTTTCATTTCTGTGAGAGTAGGAATGTGAAAGTAATGCAGAAATCTTGCTGCAACCTTTTTTTTTTTTTACTTGAAAATATTTTTTCTTCAGATTGTAATTTTGTTTGAATATAGTCCAGATTGATATCTTAAATAATGAGCCACCTGTGTGATGTTTTTTTTTTAAATTTATATTAACTTTCTTGTTCATAAGCTACTGATTCTCTCTCTTTATTTTTCTTCATATAAACTTGTAAAGGAAACGAAATATAAAAAAAAAATTAAAGTGAAAATGTCATGATATTGTGCACCCACCTCCCTGATAGAGATAAAAACTCTAAATAATCAAAAATTGGTAGTTAATTCGTGAGATTTTGATTGGTTTTTCAGGATTACGTTACGACTCACCACCACCAGAACCCGTAGAGATGCCTGAAGTGTCATCGATGGATATTTTACCCCGTAGAGCTTCACTGCTGAAGGGATCCATGAAGAAATGCAAGATCAGTTTTAAGGTAACATTTTTTTTATCTAGCCACATGTGTTTATTTTCATTCAACCGCTTCTAATTTTTATAGTAATTTTTTTTTTGTACTCATGCTTTTTCAGGAAGAGACTGAATCAAAATATGATGAGTCATCGGCTGATGATGAGAAAAATGGGGCACTAGCTGACACTAAGCCTGCTTTGTCAGATGATAGTGGGTCCAGTTTAGCTGACAGTAAAGTTGACTTTAAACGAAAGTGTGAATCAAAAGCAGAAGAAAAGGAATCTCTCAGCGCAAGCAGCACTCTTGAGGCTCATTCTGATGGGGAAAAAAATTACAATGAAAGAGCAGAGTTTGAACCATCCCCAGGTGAAAGATTATCGAATGTAACTGGCCCTGAATCAAACCAAACTAAGGATGGATCTCAGACTGAGAAAGAGGGATCGGAAAATAATGAAAGGGCATCCTGTCCCACTGAAAAAGAAGCACATGGTATCAAAGCTGACGGGGAAAGAGTATGTGAAGGTAATGAAACTGACTGTGTTTCTGATGGAAGTAGTACTGAGCAGCCCAGTCATGTCCCTTTAGTTACTAAGCATGGCTCTTCAAGATCCAGTCAGGGTCTTATTGCTGGTGATGGCATTTCCCGTGAAGATAATCTAATTAAGCAGGTGCCTACTGATGTTTCGGTGAAGAATAACAACACAGTTAAAGAAAGTGACGATACATCTTTGCAGCAGTCTTGCACCTATGAAGATGGTACAGTTTTTACCAGAGGGCTGAAAAGCAACAGTCGAGCTGGCTTAGTTTTGGCTACTGACTTCAATGATGACGACAGCAGAGTGAATGGCGAGGGCAGGCAACCGCTGAACAATGAGGGCAGCCACTCCTCCGATTTTAAAGGATTTTTTTCTGATGTAGCAGCTCAAGAGGAGAAGGACTCTAACAGTGATGCAGATGCTCAGTCCAAAGTTATGTTTGACTTGGAGGAGTCTTCAGACTCCAGGCTGGTTGAAATGTCTGATACATATCATAGGTTGTCTAGTACTGTCAACAAGCTAGCAGGGATATTCTCTCTTGAAGAAGGAAGTAGCGATGCCAGAGATTGGAGTGACAGAGCTCACACAACTACATCCTTGATGCCAGATGACATCTGTAATGTCTCTCAGACTGTAGGGGATGAGAGTTATGCAGCTGAGAAAGAAAGTACATCATCATCATCTGAACTTTCTGCTCTAGGGGCCAGTAAGTCAGAAGAGGAAAAACAGGTTGATGAAAAGGCTGCCACCTTAGCTGAAGATGATGAAACGAATGTGGATGAATCTGTAGCTCTATCTGACGTTGCACCCGACACCTCAGATGCACTGACTGGATCGTTGAAGGATCACACAGACACCTCAGGATCACCTGTAAATTCAATTGACCAGGACACCAAGTCGTCATCAGCTGAGATTCTAGCTGAACAACCAGACACTGCTGATCACTTAGGTTCACCTGTAACATCCCAGGTGAAACCTGGTACGTCCCTAGAATCATCATCTATTGAGACCTGCTGCACAAACGAGCATGAAATCTCTCTTCCTGAACCTGAATATTTGACTGTCCACCTATCACATGAAGTTAAACTGAGCCCCTCAAAAACGCCTTTAGAGACACAGGTGGAACCTGGTTACCCCCATATGCCAGAGTCACCAGAGATCTTACCTTATTGCTCAAATGAGCATGGAGCCTCCCATGCTGAGAAAGTCAGATCTGAAGGAACAGAAATGGACTTGACAGATGTGCCCGCCACGTTGTCACAGACTGAACCTGGTCACTCGGACTCATCACCTGGCAAAGTTAAGTACTGTGGAGCACAAGAAACATCCCAAGTTGAACCTGACAGCCTGCATAATGAAGTGCCACAAGTTGAACCTCTTGATTCAGGTATACCTGCAGTGTCTCAGGCTGATTTTGAAAGCCCAGATATACCTGAAGTAGATCAGGTTGAACCTGATAACTCAATCATGCATACTGAATCTCAGGTAGAGCCAGATATCTCAGAGAGGCCTGAATTGTATCCGTTTAACCATGGTGGTTTGTCTATACCTCAGCCATCTAACATTGAGTCTAGCTCATCTTTGCCACAAAGTGCATTATCAGAAACTCATATATCCTGCTTTGATGAAACAAATGAAAATAATATTTCAGATAAGTCCTTGAAGTCAGATATGGATTATACCCATTCGAATGTGCCATCCACTTCTGAATCACTCTCTACCATTGGCTCAGAAGCTCCCAGTGTTCAAGGAAGCCAGTCTGCGACGTCAGCTGATTACGAAAGGAGTGATAGGGCCAGGTCTAGGTCCAAATCCAGGTCTTGTGATTATTACCGCAGGGAGCGACGTTCTAGGTCAAGATCTCATGATAATTACAGAGAACGCCGGTCCCGTTCTAGGGACGCAGATCGTGAAAGATCGAGATATGATAGAGACCGCTATGATAGGTGAGTGGGTTGAATAAGTGTAAAAAATTGTTTCCTTGAATCATTATTTTAGTTTTAAAAAAAGTTCCATTATATGTATATGTTGGGGTTAATTAAGATATATTGATCACAAAGATTACTTTGACAGTTTTGTTTTAATTATAAAATTAGGTATCCGGAGACATTATTCTTTAAGACACCTTGATATAATCGACCCTAGATGCTTAATGTTTTAGTAAATTAATATGTTTTTCTCCTTATTTTAAATGATGAATGTTATTGATGGAATAAATTTTGAATTTTTTTTTTCCTCACATCAAAAACAAAACTAATTATTTTTATCAATTACTTTTTTTTTTTTTTTTTAAGCTATAAAACTTTGGCATAGAAACAATTCAGATTTGCTCATGATTTTCAAAACATTAAAAAAAAATATTCTCTTAGTTCATTATATATTTTAAAGGTTTTTACAGGTTTTGTTTCTTTTTTTACTTTCTCAGGGACAGGGGACATTATCGGGAATTAGAAAGAGATAGTTATGACAGAGACAGATACAGGCACCGCAGCAGGGACAGAGACTCGGGCCGCAGCAGGGACTCGGGCCGCAGCAGGGACTCAGGCCGCAACAGAGATGGCAGAGATTCAGGCCATAGTAGAGATTATGGCCGCAGCAGGGACAGTAGGGACTATGGCCACAGCAGGGACCGAAGCGACAGAGATTCTGGCCGCTACAGAGATAGAAGATGATGGATGCAGAAAATACCACATTAATCATAGAGATTGTTAGGAAAAGATTTCTTAAGTATCTTTCTCTTCAAATGTTCATTATATTTTTTTTTATATTTTCTGAAATTTTATACAAAAAAAAAATATGTAAATATCACTATTCAAAATACGCCAATGTATTGAAATGTTGACTGAATTACTCTTTGTCAAAATACATATAATGTAAAGCTTTATACACATTTGAATGATCTTATTCAAAATTATGACACTTCTGCATTATGATGGATTAAATATTATTATGTACATTGTTGTAATTATTCTGTTGAAAATTCTTTCATATTGTGTTATTACTGTTTTTTTATAAAGGGCAAAAAACTTTATTTTTCACATCTTAAATATATAGTGCCAACCTGAAAATTTGAGTTTTTTTTTTTATTGGCTTAAAAGTTTTAAAATTAATTTTAAAAGACCTGTTTTAATCTAGGGGATGTCTGTAAGATTTGTATTTAGCTGATCAAAACTATTTTAATTCAAGTTCTGAATTGATAGTGACTTTTAAAAAAATGTCTTGGTATTTGCACTTTGCATTTGCTGTAGAGATCAGTCTCTAACAGTCAACACAGTGTTAACATTACAATCATTTCCCGCCAAAGGCTCTTTACAGACACAATTGATTGAAAGGTTTATGTCTAGATATAGATCCTGAGTTTAACATTTCTAATTTGGAGTTTATGGGCAAACGGTGGTGTTTGTTGATAGGAAAAATAATAAACAATGTGACAGTGAAACATTTTTCTTACTCTTTCATTCATACTTCAGATATCAAATAACTATTTTTTTTAAATCAGCAATACAGTTTGTCAATTTTATGTTTGAATAATTTTAATACATACATACAAGATTAAAATAAAACTTTTACACCCATTGTAGTTTACATTTAGAAATTAATGTCCAATTATATCATGTCATAATTTTCCTTTTTTTTTTTTTTGTAGTCTACATTGATGCTAAATTGTGTTAATCGTTTGGCTCACATTATGTTAATGTGCTTTGTCATCTTTAAATTTTTTTTTCATGTTTATATAAATGTATGAATACTTCATAGTTGTGATGTAAGAAGCATTGAGATCATGTGATGAATGAAATGATCTTTAAAGAATACTAATTTGGTACAATGTATCCAGGCATCATCCTCGCAAGTTTCTGTCTAGCTAAGACTTTTCCCCCAGTAGCTTCATTTAGAATAAACTTATTGAGAGAACTTTGGAAGTGCTCAATACCTTTTAGTACTTTTAGCGCTCGGTTATTGTAAGACATGTCCCAGTCAATGTTAAGTAATATGCAGTAGAGGTTGAAAATATCTTTCTATTTGAAATAGAGGATTATAATATTTGTCAAACAACTTTTTGATTGTAAACGGTAGTCATTTTTAAGTCACTTATGCACCTGTGTTCAGGATTGAGTGGTATGTTTTCATGTAAACCATTGCTGCATTTTGTCTGTGCTCACACACACACACTATATATATATATATAAATCGTTATGGTAATTTACTGGATTTTGCTTTATTTGTTTAGAAGAAAAGTGTTGTTAACCATTCGTTGCTTTTTCTAAAGATAGGATTTTAACTTGTTGCAGATCATTTTTATTTTACCTGGTTTGTATGTAGTCTGTACTTAATGAAGTGTACTGGAATATATAAAAAAAATGATGGCCTTATCCTATTCATGTCTTGTTTTATTAATGTGTTAAAATTTTTTTAGTATAATTTTCTTAAAGCAAAAAAAAATTTAGTGTCAGAATTTTAGCTATCGTTTTTTTTTCCACCTCTTTCTTGACCTAGTTGTTCTTTTTACATGAACTTTGTTCAGGACAAAATAAAATATGTTGTCATAATATACTTAAGTTGTTTTTTTTTTTGGACTCATTGGCTTGATTGATGCCATACAGATAGACATTCAACAAATTGGACTCATTGGCTTGATACCATACAGATAAGCATTCAGCAACACATCATTTATCCCTTAACACCATTCTTATTGCAGGCACCTGAAGGGTCGATTGTCTAGATATTTTGGCATGTCTGGCTCTTTAATGTTGTTCATCCAGGTTCTTTCTTGAACGGCCGCTTATGGCATGCACGCTCCCTTCAATTTACCCTGCATGAAGAGAGTTTTATGACATGACACCATCTGTGTCTACGAAAATTGTTATTGAGAGCCAGTGCCATCTCTAATAAATTTTGATTTTTATCTACCATGTATGAAATTTTGAGCTGTTTCCCCAACAACTGGAGCCTTTCTTTCTGCCTTAGTATTCAGTGGGGGGGGGTGTGTTTAATGCTTCTCCACATCCTATAAGATCACCGGTGTTTAATGCTTCTCCACATCCTATAAGACGAGTCATGGTTGACTTAGCTTGTACACAGACTTTTTAGGTAATGATTTATACCCTACGATATCTTCGTCACAATTTAAATCTAAAGGGGGGGGGGCGCAATCGTGGCATATATAAAGAAAAATTATTGCGGCCTTTATAAGAGAAGCAGGACATGTTGTTACGTGGTCTTAAAATACCAACTGCAAATACACTTGTGCATAAAAATACACAAGGAGGCACTCACTCTGGTTACATAGTTATTCCAATCTTATCCCACAAAACCTCTCTTTTTAATAAGGTTTGTATGTATTTTCGATTTGTACGGACACAGTTGTTTTCATGTAAATGGATAATGAGTTGCGGCCTTTTCTGTCGATATATTTTTAACTTGCCTTAGACTGCCCACTCGATTCAGTAAATGATTTTACCCCACCCCACAAGTGCTATACATCTATGATTTAAACTGGTGCACATTTATAACTTTTTAAAAATTGTCTATGTCAGTGCCATATATTTCAGAGTTATCTGCCCAAGGCCCTCCCCTTATGCGAGGTGGATATCTCTTATCTACTGTGAGTTGTTAAATATTTCTAAGAAATATGACATTAATTATTACACACAAAACCAGTTATCAAAATAAGGCAAAAGATTTAACTTGCATAATTAAATTCACGTAAAAGATAAACATACACTAAACAAATTAAGCCCAAATTGTGTTGCAGTTACTTAAAAAATAATAATTTAAAAACAGACTTTAGACTAGACCACATCAGGTTGTACAGACAGAAGTTCTCAAGCTTATATGCTTCGCCATCCACTACATGACTACAACAATAGTTTTGATTTTGCGACCCAGCATTCAAAACTTTTGTTTTCGCAAGACATCTGCAAAGAAAAATCTATGAGAAAAGAACGCGTTATAATTTGTATACATGGTCCATGGGCATGGATTTCCCCATCTTAGCATCTACTGTCAGATTTACAAACTTAACAAAGTTTTAGTTTTGTAACATACAGAGAAATATAGTTCAATTATGTATACAGTAAGACCCCGCTTAATGCGGGGTATACGGTCCATCAAAGTTGAGGGTAATTTGAAACAGCGTTAAACAAGGTAATCTCATCATGTAAATAATGGGGTTAGCCTTAGGGGAAGATGGGTAGAAAATTGTTAATTATGGTCTTTATAACAATAAAACAAAAAATTTATTTTTCTTGCAAATATAGAAACAAAATAAATTAATATATATATATATATATATATATATATATATATATATATATATATATAAATAAAATTCTAAGTCAGTATATTTACATTTCAGATCATTCAGTCTCTAATGTATTTCCAATTTTCGGCCTTATTATCAAGAAGGTATCTTATGTAATTTGCGTTTTCCTTTTGCGCTCTGTAAGAATTGGTAAGTGGAAAAGGCATCCATAACACCCCGACTTGCCTTTGAACTTCTGTAAAAATTTGGTCATTTTCAATAAATTGGCCCATAATATCTCAATATCTGTTATACTGGTCAAACTGATTTTTATAAACGCTGTTGAAAGTTCTTTTTGCTCTTCTTTAGAATCACTACTTTCAATATTTTTGTGTTCTTCTTGGCCAGCTAACTCTTTGAGCTCATCATTAGAAAGACTTACTGCTGTTTCTTGCACTATTTCTTTGACATTTTCCACATGTACCTCATCAGAACTGGTTTGTTTCTCTAATTCCACTATTTATTATCACCCATGATAAAAACTAAAAAACATAATATTTGTCACTATATCAATCATTATATTATATAAATTTATACAGTACTTACAATAATGTCAATAAATGTTTTAAATGATACAATATGTTCGTATAACACTGCAGCAAAGAAGAAACACAGATAAACTGCTTCGCTAAACAGAAACAGCGTTAAGCGGGGTCTTACTGTACATAGATTCTCAACTTTTAATTTAAATTTTGTTGTAACCAACCTGAAATTAGTCTGCGACCTACTACTGGTGGGTCAACCCACACTTTGAAAACCACTGACAATTGACACAGACTATGTCTATTATAGAATTAATTTGGGTGTGCAGCCTACTTTATAATTTTTTTTTTCTTATCTACTGTTATTATTTAATTTATTATGTTGTGTCAAAGATCAGTAATTAACTCATACTCTTTCTGCCGTCAAGAATCTAGATATTGCAGTATTATTAATAGTGGAAAAAAAAAGAAGGGCATGCTAATGCTTGATCAACTGGCCCACTCAATCCATAGAAGCAAAGGCTAAGGTAAACAATTCTAAGTAGATAGATAAATAAAATCTCTTTCCTACAGTGGATAAAGTGTTTCATAGGTCAGGGAAAGCCATTTTTTCACAGATTATATCAGACATGGGCAAAATCTAGTCCACTGTCTAAGTATGCCCTTTTAGATGGTTTGATCCAATGCATTGGTTTGTTTGATCTTTTCTGTGCTCTGTTTGTTTAAATCAATCAAGTTTATATTTCGTTTGTATTATATCATGTAAGGACTAAACCCATCTACTTTAGTTCAGGCCTTTCCGTCAAAATTAAGAACCCATTTTTGGCTCATGGTCAAATAACTTTCCCCATGTCTGGTCTAAGTCTTCAATGCCAGTTTAAAAATTTTTTTGGGCAATATACTTTTTAAATCTATTTTTAATTTGTAAAAAAAAAGTATGATTTAAAAAAAAAAGAATCTGGCTTATTGCTATGCACTTTCTTTTTAACCAAAGTTTAGCCATTCCTTCTGAAGTGGTTGTTGGGAAGGATTTTGTAGTAATTACTTAATTGTATTAAATAAATTTATTGATTCTATTGTAGAAGATGTTCCCTACATTATATACTTTCACACCATACTTTGTTCTGAGTTGTCCTTACCCTAGCCTACATCAATGCAGTTAGTTTTTTATTTTTAAAAGAACTCTTCTTTGTTTATTTTTGGCACCGATTTTCTGAATGTTCGATTGTTTTAGTCCAGTTTTTCTTGTTGTAGATTATGAAACCCTGCAAAAAAAAAATGGAAACTGTTTATATATTAGAAGGAAGAGTTGAGTGATTAAATAAATATCAGTGAGTTGGAAAAAACCAACAACTAAATAAACAGTGTCACAATGTTATTAAAATCCCTGTAAGGATATATTTATTCATTAAACCATTAAAGGAGCTGCATTTTTAGTTCCCCTTTTTACATCCCCACAATAGCAGAGTGTGCAATGGCTATGGGGGGCACCTCGGAAGGCATATAGATGACGAGACTTGTTGGATTTTAAATCCACAACCTAGAGTATGCAGAGAGGGCTTACAATCAAAGTTTTATTGCTATGTTCTGTATCATTTTATTGATTTTTTTTTTCTTTTTGTATTACAATATATATAATTATAATTTATTTACAATGGAACTTTTTGTTTCACAATGAATTCTAATGATTTTTCATGACCATTAAAATTTTTTTTTTTTTTTACTATTTAGTTGCTATGGAAAACATGTCTGCAGAACATGAACAGACTAGTATAGACTCTCAGTTGAAACAAGAACCAGATACAAATATAAAAGAGTTACATGAGAGTGCCGAAGCAGTCAATCAAGTAGAAGAAAAAGGTTCAGTTGAAACAGAAACAGTAAAACAAGAAAACACAGGTGACAATTTGTCAGCGTCACAAAAACTGACTTATGAAACAGAATTAATGATGGTTTATGTCTATCAGGACAGTAGGTCTTCAATTTTTTTTAACCCCCCCCCCCCCCCCACTCCTACGTAAACTAAAAAACAACAACCTGAGACTCCATTATATTGAAACCTTTAAGTTTATCCAAAAGCTTGTTTTTTTTTTTCAATCCTTTTGTTAAGACCATTAAAAAGAAACATTCCACATCGTAGCTAGAATCAGCAAGTGTGCTATTTTTGTCAATTGTAGTTATCATTTAAAGCTGCTAAGTCTAATTTAAAATTCTTATTTTTTTCCTCCATTTATGATAAATAAATGCTTATGAAGAAATTTCACATTTTAAAAAAAAAAAAAACCTTTTTTCCTCGGACATACTCTTTTATTCCTATAAGCCATATAAACAAATTTTCCCTTTTATTTAAATCTTAATTTTCATATTTCTCTTATTAAATTTATAAGAAATTATTTAGATGAACTATAAAATGAATTATATTAAAAATAGATCTTCATGATTCTAATATCTGATTGCAAGTGTTTGTCTCTTATTATTATTATTTTACTAAGGTTACAGGGGAATAAAAAACAAACAATAAAGCTAACTTTAAATTAATATATAAGCTTCTTTCTCTTAAAAAATAGCATTCTTTTTTTTTTATATGAATAAGTATTTTTTTTTCTGCAGATTGTGTTTATTATGTAATGTATTACTCGCTGTTGTAAACAAAATTTAGACTTGCATAGAATCTGAAACCATCTTTCTGTTTAAAATATTAATTGTGGTCTATTATCCTACTGTAACATAATAGATAATACAACATTGGTTTTCTGCTTTATATGAACTTTTCAAACATTTCTTTTTGTTACTGTAACCTCACCGTGCAAACCTACTACTAAACTATTTACCATCTTTTAAATTAAAAGGTATATCTAACGATAATTTCTCAATGTATTTATTCTTTTTTTAAGGGTAATTAACCCCAAAAAAAATAATAATTGTAAAACAAAAGAAGCTCAAATTGGTCCACATTTCTGGAAGTCATTAAAAAGTTTTTTCATCAAAATAATGATTTATATCTACAGAGGTAATAGCTTACAGAATTTATTGTAGCTTTGGCTGTACATTTTAAAAAAAGAATAATAATTTTTTTTTTAAACCTTTAGGAATAATACAAACAAATGCTTACCATTTTTATTTTCACAGCCGAAATTTCTGTTGATCCCAACACTATTCAGCTATTGACTGATGGATTCATTGCCAGGTTTTTGCCATCTTTGCAGAAAGCTAAATCCACTATATATCAGATTAAGTAAGCACACTCATACATTTGATTTACAATAGATGCTACAAAAAAAAACTTATTTGCAAGATATTACACATCATTTCGTTCTGCTCAACAGTTTAAATAGCGCAACAATGAAAACTTTTAAAAATTAGTTTGACTTCAAGCTTTTTTTTTAATCTGTTACATAGACCATGCAGAAATTTTTTATGGGAATAAAATAGAGATTTTTAGTATAGGCTACATATAGTGAATACATTTAAAAATTCAGGTAAAATAAATTTAACCTACTCCATTATGTTTATTTTTAAATGACAGGACTAGTCAAGATGTCCTTATAGAGACTGTTCAGCAAGAAATTTCAAAATTCACTGAGTGTCAAGCATTAACAGAGTTGGAGAAAACGGTAAAGCAAAGATGCAAATTAAAAAAAAATATTTTTGTCTAAAACAACACTCTCTCTTTGTTCAAATTTAGTTTCTTTTCATGGAAATATTGGTAAATATTTAGCTGATGTTTTGAGGATAAATCTGTTATGTCATTTAACATTTTGTTTAATCATGTTGGCTAAAAGTTAAGACATTGTGTGAACTAAAAAGCACACCCAAAAGCTTTGATTTTTAATTAAGACATGAAAAAAAAAAAGTTCCTATAGTCCAAACGGGGATATTGTGGTTAGCGCAATTCCCAGCCTCCAACTTAAGTCAGGTACCCATTTAAAGCCGGGTAGACATGTGGGATGACTTTGAAACAAATTTCACCTGGGAAAATTCCCATGGTTCTCACAGGACTCTCAGGTCGACAGTCGAGTATGTACACCACTCTGCCATCCGTCCCACTAAAGACATAAATCAATAAAAAATGTGAAATATTTGATTTGATATTCTTTCCCTAAAAAATTTCAATTGCACATGAACTACGACATTAATGGTGACCTCTTACAGCAATGCCAAACACCAGAATAAACTCTGCAAGTGTGTTTTTTAGCAGATGTAATGTCTCAGAAACTTTTTTTTTTACTTAATTTATTAAATAAAAACAACAACTTTAGATTGATGTAGTTGCTTTCACGCATGTACGTAAAACAAAAATTTAGAAGTAAAATCACTTTTCTTTTTTTTTTTTTACATTTGGTTAGTTTTCTTGCTTTATGATACAGCCATTTCTTGACTTTGACTTCTAAGACCATCTCATTCTTTATGTTTATTTATTTCAGATGGCAAAGGCAAAAATCTATCACAATAAACTCAAAAAATTAAGAGCGGAGATGACCAATCTACATGAGAGGTCCAAAAAGTTGAAGGTAATTTCACTGACAGTAAATATTTTATTTATAAAAACAAAATTTATTATACTGATTAAAATAATAAAACTGGTAACCTAAACTGTGTTTTAAAGACTGAAAATAGTTAAAAAAAATAAAATATAAAAAGTTTCCATGTGAAGAAATACGACAATTTTTTAAATGTCACACTGTGAGTTTGTAGACTTCTAGCGACAGTGGACCTCATCATAGCAAGATAGGTTTTGATAGCAGGGCTGCCTTCAGGGGGCCCTGTCTAATATAGTAATCTTCTATAACATGACTTAGTTTGGTGGGAGGTTCATAGGTGCCCCAGTTTGAGAAGATTGTCTGAGGGGCCCAAGATTAGGTCTAGTTTACTGTTAATTGTTGTCTTGATCTTTAATATACTTCATTTTTTTTTTTTTTTTTCATTTTAGAAACGTTCACTTAAGCTCCAGCAACAGAAACAGAAAGAAGAGCTGACAAGAGCACATAACTTGGAGAAAGAGTATGAGAAGGAAAAGATGCTGACCGCCAGACTAGCACCTGCATCGGAATAAGATAAAAAACACTTTCAAAATTAAAAAAACAACTGATTGACTGATCAAAGATCAAACCCGAGGTTTTAAAACCCCCAAACCAATATTGATGAAAAAAGGGTTTAAGCTGATTCACTTCATTCTTATTTGCTTAAGATAATTAACCAAAAAAAACGGGACACTTTTTTACAGACAAATATAATTGTATAACAAATGGAACCAGATAAAAAAGATTTCAAACACCCTGGATTGTAAAGTATTTAAAAAAAAGGTAAAATTATTTTTTGAAATTTTTTCAAAGTTTAATTAAACTTATTGTTAGTGTTTCACGAGATGATTTGTGATATTATTCAGATTATACATGCCATGTTGTAAATATGTCTCTTGATAAAAATCCATTTTGAGACCTTTTATCGCTTTCAAAATGTATACATTTTTTTAACACAGTGCAGATATTTTTGTTAAAAAATTTTTTTTCATAATTCTTGCTATTAAGAATTTTAAATGTTTCATTTATTGCTATATGAACTATTTGCATTACTTGTGAATATTCAGTTGGAAATGTGTTGATTTATTGTTGCTAAAATTGTAAAAAAAAAAAATTGTTTTCTTATAAACAGTCGATAAAAAAAAATGAGCAGTTTGGTTTCTTATTCAATTAGTTATCAGCTTCTGTTTGAATTTTTTTTATGTTTGTTTTTATAACGTTATTCATGGTTCGTTTTGGTGGTGCTAATTTCAGTTTTAAATTAAAACATATGTTTATAAATGCATGTATATGTTTTCATAATGAAGCTTGTCTTATTGAAAAAAAAACAACTCTTGAATTCACATTTTTGGAAAAAATGTAGGCTATAAGAATACATTTTTAGCAAAATGTAATGATTCGAATTAAAAAAACATAATAAAATTATCAGACTATTATTATTACTGTATTTTCTACATGAATAAGACATACTTTTCTTTAGGACACAAAAATTAAGGAGGGAAAATAAAAACTTAAAAAAAAATATACTGAAAACTAAAAATACATTTCTTGAGGATTAGATCATACAAATATTTGTAGAAGTTGTATTGGACTAAACAAATATGAGAACCACTATGGTGCTCACACTTTTAACTTTTATCTAGTCAACATACACTCGTCCAAGGAAAAAATGTAAAACTCAATTTTAACATGAATAAAATTTGCACCAAAAATAAACTCCTGAGTGTTTTAGTTCATTTCATTCCGTAAAATTACATTGAATAATGCATTTACTTAAAATGTTGATAGGAAATAGCATTCATTATTTAACTATCTCCCACCTTTCAATTTTTTTTGTGAAAGTGTGTTCTTTAAATTGTAATTAAAAATGTAAGAAAACTCATTTAAACATTTTTCATTTACTTACAATCCTTTTAAGTTAACATACATTATCTAGACTTTTTTTTACATTTTTTTTATATCCATGAGCTCACCGTTTTCACACTAAAAATAAGTACTGATTGAATGCTAAAGATAACCCCTCAATACAGTCCAGAATTAAGAATAATTCTTGAAATACAATTAATACTGAACACTAGGGAGCGACCGATATGCCTTTTTACCGATTGTCCGATACCGATATTTTCCCCCAGCATTTTACCGATACCGATATTTTGCTATTAATGAAAGGGTGTCTTGCAGATGATTAGAAGATTATAAAAACAAAAGATTTGAAAAGACAGACCGAAAGACCGAAGTCAGAAACACAAACCATGCCTGCATAATCTCAGAAATCTGCATGTTTATTGTTTAAAATTAAACTTACAACAAACAATTTGTTGTTTTTACTTTTTACTTGTACACAAACAGAAAAGTAAGATAAAGTTGTAAATAATTCATGTCAAACTTAAAAAGTAAAAATGTATTAATTAGGGCTACTTATTAAACTGCGTTAATTTGCGATTAACGCGCCAAAAAAAAATTGCGATTAAAATTTTAACGCAACACTTAAATGCGTTAATTTGACCAAATGCGGAAAGTTCACCAAATCGATAAATAACAGAATTTCACTCAACCATTTGAAGTTTAAGTTCCGTCCACTTACGCACACACTCTCACCCCCACGTATGTCGACTGAAGCCCCACTTATAATATATAATGAAGATGTTTTGGTTATTTAGCCCTTCGACAAGTAAACCTCCTGCTCCCTTCTCTGTCAGTGTAAAAAGAGAAAACTTTCATTCACTAGTTAACATTATATACTGTAGTGTATCGGTGAAGGTACTATAGCGTATAATGAACCTGTTTATAATGATAATTCTCTAACCACGGCTATTGTATGGGATTGTGTGGGTTGGTACCTTTCCCAGCCTCCTTTTTATTTACCCAACAATATCCCGGGAGAAGAAAATTTCCTTTGACCTATCCTGGGATTCAGCTATCCAGAGAGAATAACACAGGTTCTAACCAATGTAATGTAACACCAATAAAACTTCGTATGGACGTTCAGCAATCGGCAGTTGTAAATATAGTATTAATTGAAGCCAACTTATCTTTCAACTGCTGCCTACGAAGTTAAAATCTATGTTTCGATTGTTTTGTCAATGTTTGTCAACAGCTAGGCATCATTTATTGCCTGGCAAGTCTATTAATTAATTAACGTTCTGAAACTAGCGATGTCAATATGATGGAAAGGCATATTTTCGATTGTGCTTTGTATATAGCAATAAAAACATCAATAGATTTTTCTCTAAGAGTTAAACCGGCAAACACTCACGCCTGCCTCGTCCCTGATACAACTGTTGCTATAACCAAAATGAGACGAAAGAAAGAATTTTTAATGTTGACACACGAAAGAAAGAAAAGAACAACAGAAGATGAAAAATGAAAGCCGACCGATCAAAATTTTGCTTTGAATTGCCATGCACAGTGCCGGCTTTAGGTATAGGCGATATAGGCAGCCGCCTAGAGCGGCATTATTTCAAGGAGCGGCAAATTCCAGCAAAATAAAAAAAAAATAAAATATATGAAAATTAAAAATAAAATAAATGAATTTGATTCAGATATAATGGAGGATCGTGCTAAATGACCAGATCGTTGTCTTCTTATTCAGCATGATCCAAAGCAGATCTAATTTGAGTCTTGTTTCCAAAAGATGAAAGTGGGAGACACTTTTCTAATTACCACTATACACGCAAACTGGCTAACGGAGAAACTTTAAAAAGGAAACGGTTGATGTATTCTACGTCGATAGATAAGGTATATTGTTTTTGCTGCAGAATATATAACAGGAGTAAATCTGTCTTAGCTACACATGGCAGTTGTGACTGGAAAAATTTGTCAAGTATATTGCAGCATCATGAAAAATCTCCAGATCATTTAACCAGTTATCATGATTGGAAAGAACTAACAATTATGATAACAAATAATAAAACTATTGTTGATGTGAATCAGCGCCTTATAAATCGTGAAGCGAAACACTGGAATGACGTATTAGAAAGAATAATATCTTTGGTCAGAGTACACGGAGTTAAAAATTTACCCCTGAGAGGGCAGTCTGATCGGTTATATAATCTCATAATGGAAACTTTTGAAATTTGTTGAAGTTATTGCTGACTTTGATCCGGTAATGAAAGAACATATAAGACGTATAAAATCAGATGAAATTCATGACCATTATTTGGGAAAAAATATTCAGAATGAGATCATTCAACTGTTGAGTAGAAAGGTAAAACAGAAAGTGATAAATGATCTAAAAATGCAAAATATTACGCTATAGTTCTCGATTGCACACCCGACGCCAGTCACAAAGAACAGATGACAATGATTGTTAGATTTGTTACAGCAAATGAATCGACAAATGACAAACCTTCAGAAGTTTCTATCAATGAACACTTCATTGGATTCGCAGAACTTGAAAAATCTACAGGTGCAAGTATGTAGGAAATTTTACTTAAAAAGCTGCCAGATTCAGGCATTTTTCTAAATGATAAGAGGGGGCCATGCTACGATAACGGAGCGAACATGCGGGGAATACACAATGATGTCCAAGCAATAGTTAAAGAGCTAAATCGAAGAGATTTTATGTCCCATGCAATGCGCATTCGTTGAATTTGGTGGTGAATGATGCCGTAAACTGTTTTTTGGAAGCTGTAAGGTTTTTTGAGGTAATTCAAAATATATACAACTTTTTTTCTGCATCAACACATCGCTGGGATGCAAGGCCGTATTGCTGATAGTAACTCATAAAAAATTGACAAATATTTGCCTTTAAAAACTTGGAACAGCCCAAAAAAAAAAAATCCTGGGTGCGGTACTGCTGGAATGTATTGTTAGAATATGTCAAAAAACAAAGAGGCAGTAGGTTTAACTGTTAACAAGTTATACGCAACACGTTAAGAAAGTCGAGTTAATGCCATGAAGGTAATTCGGTACCAAACAGTTTAAATTTACGATGCACTCGTTTCAATTGCTGGATATTTGAGATCAATATATCTAGCAAAACATTTCAAGAAAAAGATCTTGATTTAAAAAATCTATTCAAAAATTGAACACAACTAAAACAATGACCCAGAATTATAGTACAGATGAAGGTTTTGCCAAAGCAATTACAAAGCTAAATCATTGGCTGAAGAATTTCGTATTGAGTGCAATTTCAATACGGAAATACAAATAAGATCTCGACTAAGAAAGAGACAATTTGACTATGAAGTTTCAGACGATCCAATTCTCGAGCCAGAAATGAATTTCAGAGTAAATTTTTTCAACCAGATATTGGATACCGCAATTCATTCAGGTAATGATCGATTTATGCAGTTAACATCTCATAGCGATTTATTTGGATTTTTGTATGGCATTAAAAAACTGGAGAAATGTGATAGAAGAGAGGTTTTCAAAGATTGCATGGACCTTCAGTTAGCTTTAACATCTGAAAACGAAGATTCAGCAGACATTAATTCAACAGAACTGTGCTATGAATTATTTGATTTATCAAGGAGAATTACAGAAAAATCAAGCCCTAGAGTTTTATTAGACTATCTATGTGGAATGGGCGTGGTTGCATAGAGTTATATTAGACTATCTATGTGGAATGGGCTTGGTTGCCTAGAGTTACATTAGACTATCTAAGTTGAATGGGCTTGGATCCCTTTTTTCCGTGACATTGAGAATTTCGCTTACACTCCCGATAACAGTGGCGAGTGCAGAGAGAAGCTTTTCGAAGCTCAAACTCATAAAAACATATCTTCGTTCTACCATGTCTCAGGATCGTTTGGTTGGTTTAACTACAATATCTATAGAGAAAACGATTGCAGAAGATTGGGATCTGACCGAAATAATTGAAGAGTTTGCCTCTGCAAAAGGTAGAAAAGTATATTTTTCTTGAATTCTCCTCAATCTTTTTGACGCTTAATAAACATGAAATTTCATTTTTTTAAATTTTTCATTACTTTTTTAACTTAGCCAAAAAAAAAACTTCCTAAAATATACTACGTATACTTCAAACTCTTTAACTTTTATAAAGTTGCCAAATTTTAAAAATGTATTATGATAAATAGCATTTATAGAGTTTTCTTAGAAAAATGAAACTCAAAAGGGCGGCATTTTTGTCCTTGCCTATATCACAAAAATGTCTAAGGCCGGCACTGGCCATGCGGTAACATCAAAGAGTGTCATTTTACAATACAATTTCTTTTCTGTTGTTCACTAAAACACTTAACAAATAGTTGATAGTAAGATAGCAAAGCAAAATCTTCTAAAGAACATTAAAAGTCAATTTGTCCTTCAACTCGCCGACCCTGTTGGTAAATGACGTCATCTTTGTGCTGCTGTGTCTAAAATGAAACTGGGTTGGGCGGAGGGGGGGGGGAGGGTATAAACAAACCGCGTTAATGATAAGGGAGCGATTACTTTCTTGCTATATTGTTATTTTAGGAAGGAAAGGCACATTTGAGATATAAAACCCATAGTGCCAATATCGGTTCGACTATCGGTCGCTCCCTACAAATATCGGCCGATCCGATATTAACCCATATTGCCAATATCGGTCCGATACCGATAGCGATCCGATTATCGGTCGCTCCCTACTGAACACAACAACAGAAAAATTTACAGAAAAAAAAAAGCAAAGCTGATCAGAACACTTGATAACCACTTTATTAAACAAAAGCTCTCATATACGGATGGACAGTTACATTTTATTAAATGTGATATTTATAAATGGACAGTTATAACCTTTTCTGTATGATATGTGTTGGTCTATCAACAGCTACAACATACATGTGATATATATATGCATTAACAGTTACATATATTTTTATATATGGCATACATACAGAGGCGTCATCATTTCTTATTTGAGCAACCTTTGAACAACCTTTCACATTTGCTTTAATTGCACATTTGTTTTAATCAATGCATTATCATCAAACTGAATTGTTAAAACTGTTGCCAAGTATATGAATGAAATGTACCCAAACCATATTGATGCAGCATTTCTGCATCACCATTGGGGCATATCAAAAGATTACATGATTAAAGAAATAAATATACTACATGTATGAACAAACAACAAAACGGAAGTAATACATTATGTTAATTAGCTATTGATTAATGCTTGACTCAGCTATAGCAGACCAATTTCTACTGGATGCATTTTCTGATGGACTCATAAAGACTGAAAATAACTGAACGAATAGAAGATAAATGAGAAATAAAATGAAAATTTATGATTCACTCTATGAAACTTATGATTCACTCTCCATCCTCTTCATGGTTATGCCACTGGCAGCACCACCTCCTCTGAATTTTTTGACTAAGAAAACTACAAGAACACCAACCAGCAGCCCTGCAATGAGCATACCGATACCAATACCTGCCATAGAGCCTGTACAGATGATAAAAAAATTAGAATTAGTTATTACTAATACATATTCCGGTAAAGTTATAAACAATCTATTTATACCTAGTGAATTATATTTTGTTAAATGGAAAAGATCTATCATTTTTATTAGCCATTTTTCTCCACTCAAAGCCTCTGTTTATTTATTTCTTCATTTATTTATTTGGGGAACATTTTGTAATATATTTTTGAGGTATTTTTAGTGATATATTTTCTTGAACTTTGCTTACATGTTCTTGCTCCATAAAATGCATGATTCAATAATAAA
The DNA here is from genome assembly GCA_021962125.1 of Bulinus truncatus. Taxonomy (NCBI): domain Eukaryota; kingdom Metazoa; phylum Mollusca; class Gastropoda; family Planorbidae; genus Bulinus; species Bulinus truncatus. Next base: position 135,257 of record JAGDYQ010000083.1, read on the forward strand.
TTTTGCAATTACTTATTTTTTTTAAATTTTTAACAAATGTTTGTCAAAAATATTCTCATTAAACAAATTATGGGATATAACCGTGTTTAACAATAAATGGGCTACTTCCCTTGCATTAATAATACACCCGCACCGTTTCAGATCGAGACTTATGCTAGCACGTGATACCGCGCCCTGGTTGGTCAAGCAATATACACGTGTGTTACATTGAATGTCTCTATGTAATCAAAACTACTTGTTTTAAGCTTTATAACTCACTTAATTAAACATGACAAGATTAAAATTTATTGTAAAATTAAACAAACAATGACATAGTTTAGAAAACAGTTTTTTATCGTGTCTTTCTCATCCTTCGGAGAGAATCAAGCATCAACTAAAATTTTAGTATCTCTAAGAAATTTTTTTTTATTTACTGCGCATCTAGTTTGTATTTAATTGGCTGGTTTAGATTGCACTTATGCATTAGAGGGAAAAAATATCACAGACGAATTAACAGCTCCAGTTGTTGTTTTATTGTTAATCGGTACGTTAAACAGAGCTCTAATTAAACAGTTATATTATAGATGTCAGTGCTGGATCATGTCTTAGACATTTTCATGTTATACTTTTTTCCCGGACTCATGACAATTGTACATAATATAAATCAGTCGGTGAGTTTTTAACCATTTTCCTCGTCTTTCTTTCTACTTGATGCATCATAAGTTGTGTATAAGAAAAAAATATCGTGTTCATTTCGTTCAAAAATAAATAAATAATTATTTATGAATAAAAAAAATCAATAGATTTATATGTCATCCAAAATGCAAAATAATAATAATTAAAAACAAGCAATTAAGCCTGTTCCATTCTGGACACAGGACGTGTTAGCGCATTTTCGTGTTATGTATCAGTACGTTTGTTAGCTTTCAGTAAATATTTGTAAATTTTGGAAATGTTTATAAATTCAATTGTGTAATGCATATATTTGTAAAAAAAAAAATTATAAAGACGTTTCTTTATATTTGAAAAAAAATTATTGTCTCTTAAATCTAACTACAAGTGGTTTGTGGTTACTGAAATAGGACTCATAATTGAAAACATTCTAAATTATAGTCATTTAATCGTCCGAAAACTCCGTCAATTGTTGCATAGCTCTGATACTTTCAATTAAACTCAGAACACAAGCTTACTATTTCATTTGATGAGTTTCTTAATAAATCTTGGTGAAACTACGTGCTGCAGTATTTCGCATCAAATGAACGGGTTATTGAACGTACAAGGTGTATATATAATATATAAGCCCCTTAGGAGCCCTGAAGCCCGGCCCTCAGAGGTCCTATCGCAAAATGAACTTTCGATGTACACATGGCAGGCCAAGACCTACAAAATGATATATACATCATGGGTCTAGGACTTATAGTTGCTGAGATATAGCGCTCCTTTATTAATAAAGCTTATATTGTAAAAACGGTACTAAGGCCCCTTTTACGGCCCTGAGAGGTCAGATCGCGAAATGAAAAAAAGTCATTTCTTGGCAGGCCAAGACCTACAAAATGATATATACATCATGGGTCTAGGACTTATGGTTGTTGAGATCTAGGGTGTACACGGACAGACGGACAGACAAAACGGGGACAATAGAGCATTTTTTTTTCGAAAATGCTCTAAAAAGACAATAAATCATAATACAAACTTAAAGAATATGTAACTGAAAGAGTTTACTAGGAGACATCACATTTCAATATTGTCTTATTTCGGTTAACACATTTTTCTCGGGGGGGGGGGAGGAAGTAGCCTCGGACCCAAATGAAGTTTTTGTGTGTGACAAGCTGGAGGGTGGGATGGGGGTAATCTCGGACCCAAGTGAAGTTTTTGTGTGAGACAAGCTGGAACGTGGAGGTAGACCCGTCAGCCGGCGCCGCGCGCCGGCTATGCCGCCGAATTTTCGTCCGCCGTAAATCCGCCGAAAAATATGCGGCGCGCCTCATTAGCCGCCGTATTTCGTTCGCCATTATATTAACTGTCGCATTACTTAATCTTATTGCACATGACCTTGCTGACCATATCAGCTCTTCTGTTGATCACAAAATACTAGCTGCCATGATGGTGCTGCAATTATGATAAAGACTTCAAATCTTTTGAAGGTTGACTCTTATCAGCACTTTGCAGCACACGTATTTCACCTTAAAATACTACCGACAGCATCAATAAAAATGAAGAATTTATAGACCACAATTATAGAAGACGATGCAGCATTCACAGAGGATAAGAAATGATAAAGACCCTGAAAGAAGGCATGTCTTAAGTGTGTGAATTGCTTCTTGTAGATGATCAGCTCAGTGCATCAATAATAGATGCCTCTGAGAGCAGCACTAATGCCATCAATGACAGTCATAGACACAATGATAAGTCAGTGAAGGCATCATGTCCAACGCGTTGGAATTCAACATTGATGATGATTCAGTCTATACTTGAACGAATGATCAAGCTGTCAACTCTCAACCAGCTTGACCATCGATTTCCTGTAAATGATCACATTAAGCTGCATCAGGTGCTTGATACAAATTTCAAATCATTGATTCCACGGTCAGAAGCAACCACAATTCTGGAGAACGCAATAAAGTCAGCAATGGCCCGTGGATTCATTATGTCTAAAGCTGATGTATCGCATTCGTAGCTAGTTAGTGGACATGTTTCTGAAGAAAGCTGATGATCTACATCTCGTTTGTTTTAATCATGACAATTATAAACTGATATTTTAAGTGCTTATTAAGGTATTGAGTGACAGAAACTGAATGTGTGGAATGTATTCATGTACTGTATTAGTAGCACATCATATAAAACTGTTTATTTCTGTTGTTTTAAATAATAAAACTTTTCCCCAAGTATTGTAAAATTGTTTTATTGCTGAAGTTTTATCAACTCAATATTTTATAGGCGTCAGCAGAATATTAGCCAAATATTTCGTAATCTGCCAAAAATCAGCCGAAAATCAGCCGCAAATGTCAATTTACTCAATTTATGGTCGAATTCGGCTACGCCGGCTATCAGCCGAAAAATTATGTCAGCCAGCCGAAACTTTAAAAAAAATTTGGCTGGCAGGTCTACGTGGAGGGTGGGATGTTTCAAGACTGGTAATACTAAATCTGGGACTTGTCCCGGATAAACTGCCACATCTGGTCACCGTAATCTTGTATAGGCCTACTTACATAATATAAATCACTCAGAATGCTGTATGATATATAACATTATGTAATCACGCAGAATGCCGTATGATACGTAACATTATGCAAGTACAGTAAGTCTACTGTATTCATTACCTGCTGAGTAGCCAGAGGAGCTAGGAGAGGACAGCTGGCTGTGAGTGGTTCCGGTTCTCGGATCGAAGGATATTGTATAGGTCATGACATCGGCAGAGGTCAACACGGTGATTGAGTTGGGTCTGACATACACGGTTTGTTTGCCAGGGCTTTGAGATGGCTGCAAGTAAATGTAGATTGACAGTTTGAAACATTAAAAAGAACAACAGCAGTACAACTATCCTGATATAAATTGTATGATTTAATGGATTCTTACTGTGTCTTTCATAACAAAAACAGTACAACGATCCTGATATAAATTGTATGATTTAATCATTTAATGTATTCTTACATTATCTTTCTAGAAAGGATGGGGGGGGGGTGTGGAGCTGGTATCTCTTAATTTTGAACTCGGACATCTCTTAAGTTATAAAATGAGATTCCCTGTAAGCTACAGAGAGCTAATATTAAAAGAGTTCGTCACAATCAGTGACCAGTGCTCGATTTAAGAAAAAACCAGTGCCGGAGATGAAAAAAAAAATTCTGCAGAGCCGGGGATAAATGTCTACGGTTTCATCCCAGGCAGGGATATATTAGCTAAAGCAGAGCCGGGGATGACAGTTAATAGTGCCGGGGATATTCCCGGCGGTAAATCGAGCCCTGCACAAGATCAGAGAACTAACACTCACAGAGCTCGTCACAATCACACAAGACCAGAGAACTAATATTCTAAAGGTTCGTGACAATCACACAAGACCAGAGAACTAATATTCTAAAGGTTCGTGACAATCACACAAGACCAGAGAGCTAATATTCTAAAGGTTCGTGACATTCACACAAGACCAGAGAGCTAATATTCTAAAGGTTCGTGACATTCACACAAGACCAGAGAACTAATATTCTAAAGGTTCGTGACAATCACACTAGACCAGAGAGCTAATATTCTAAAGGTTCGTGACAATCACACAAGACCAGAGAACTAATATTCTAAAGGTTCGTGACAATCACACAAGACCAGAGAACTAATATTATAAAGGTTCGTGACAATCACACAAGACCAGAGAACTAATATTCTAAAGGTTCGTGACAATCACACAAGACCAGAGAACTAATATTCTAAAGGTTCGTGACAATCACACAAGACCAGAGAACTAATATTCTAAAGGTTCGTGACAATCACACAAGACCAGAGAACTAATATTCTAAAGGTTCGTGACAATCACACAAGACCAGAGAACTAATATTCTAAAGGTTCGTGACAATCACACAAGACCAGAGAACTAATATTCTAAAGGTTCGTGACAATCACACAAGACCAGAGAACTAATATTCTAAAGGTTCGTGACAATCACACAAGACCAGAGAACTAATATTCTAAAGGTTCGTGACAATCACACAAGACCAGAGAGCTAATATTCTAAAGGTTCGTGACAATCACACAAGACCAGAGAACTAATATTCTAAAGATTCGTGACAATCACACAAGACCAGAGAGCTAATATTCTAAAGGTTCGTGACAATCACACAAGACCAGAGAACTAATATTCTAAAGGTTCGTGACAATCACACAAGACCAGAGAACTAATATTCTAAAGGTTCGTGACAATCACACAAGACCAGAGAACTAATATTCTAAAGGTTCGTGACAATCACTCAAGACCAGAGAGCTAATATTCTAAAGGTTCGTGACAATCACACAAGACCAGAGAACTAATATTCTAAAGATTCGTGACAATCACACAAGACCAGAGAGCTAATATTCTAAAGGTTCGTGACAATCACACAAGACCAGAGAGCTAATATTCTAAAGGTTCGTGACAATCACACAAGACCAGAGAACTAATATTCTAAAGATTCGTGACAATCACACAAGACCAGAGAGCTAATATTCTAAAGGTTCGTGACAATCACACAAGACCAGAGAGCTAATATTCTAAAGGTTCGTGACAATCACACAAGACCAGAGAACTAATATTCTAAAGATTCGTGACAATCACACAAGACCAGAGAACTAATATTCTAAAGGTTCGTGACAATCACACAAGACCAGATAGCTAATATTCTAAAGGTTCGTGACAATCACACAAGACCAGAGAACTAATATTCTAAAGGTTCGTGACAATCACACAAGACCAGAGAACTAATATTCTAAAGGTTCGTGACAATCACACAAGACCAGAGAGCTAATATTCTAAAGGTTCGTGACATTCACACAAGACCAGAGAGCTAATATTCTAAAGGTTCGTGACATTCACACAAGACCAGAGAACTAATATTCTAAAGGTTCGTGACAATCACACAAGACCAGAGAGCTAATATTCTAAAGGTTCGTGACAATCACACAAGACCAGAGAGCTAATATTCTAAAGGTTCGTGACAATCACACAAGACCAGAGAGCTAATATTCTAAAGGTTCGTGACAATCACACAAGACCAGAGAGCTAATATTCTAAAGGTTCGTGACAATCACACAAGACCAGAGAGCTAATATTCTAAAGGTTCGTGACAATCACACAAGACCAGAGAGCTAATATTCTAAAGGTTCGTGACAATCACACAAGACCAGAGAACTAATATTCTAAAGGTTCGTGACAATCACACAAGACCAGAGAACTAATATTCTAAAGGTTCGTGACAATCACACAAGACCAGAGAACTAATATTCTAAAGGTTCGTGACATTCACACAAGACCAGAAAACTAATATTCTAAAGGTTCGTGACATTCACACAAGACCAGAGAGCTAATATTCTAAAGGTTCGTGACAATCACACTAGACCAGAGAGCTAATATTCTAAAGGTTCGTGACAATCACACAAGACCAGAGAACTAATATTCTAAAGGTTCGTGACAATCACACAAGACCAGAGAACTAATATTCTAAAGCTTCGTGACAATCACACAAGACCAGAGAACTAATATTCTAAAGATTCGTGACAATCACACAAGACCAGAGAACTAATATTCTAAAGATTCGTGACAATCACACAAGACCAGAGAACTAATATTCTAAAGGTTCGTGACAATCACACAAGACCAGAGAACTAATATTCTAAAGGTTCGTGACAATCACACAAGATCAGAGAACTAACACTCACAGGGTTCGTCACATCGAAAGAGAAAGTTCCAGAGTTGATCTTGTCAGACAATTCACTGAAAATTTGAGAGTTCGGTGCCGGAGTGACAGGGTTCTGGACATCTCCAGACATGTTGGGCTTGTCCAGCAGTTTGAATTGAACTTGAATCTCGTTGTTAGCCGATGGTTGGAACTAACAAAAAAAAAAAAAACAAGAATATATTTTTTTTTAAATTGAAAAAAATTCAAAGTTGAACATTGCCACTTATTTCATTAATACACGAAAGCAGATAAATAAATAAAATGGGCTATGGGACATTTTTGTAGGCCATTGCTGACTAGCTTCAGGTGGTTCGCGACAATAATATAATCTTTACAATTAGAAAATTACTAAATTTCAGTGCCGAACCTAGGGTTTTGGGGGCCCGGGGGAGCTTGGCCTCTTTGGGGGCCCCTGTATTTTGACATTTTGACACCATGGCATGAGATAATGTACTTAATATTTAATATAAAAATTTTTTGCCCCCTCCTCAAGCTGGGATCCGGGGGGGGGACTTTCGAATTTGGACCCCCCTCCCTCACCCTAGGTACGCCTCTGCTATATTAGAATGCATAGTTACAAATCTATTTCAGTTTTACAATTCAAAACATTTGTAAATCTAGAAAGTAAAAGGAGAAGTCTCTGTATTCAATGAGTGACGCTTTTATTCTGTTTATTTTATCCTAGTTTTTTTTTATTTAGTTTGGTCTAGAAAACGCACCCTACGTTTCTATGGTCGGTACGGGTCAGCAGAATTGTTTTTATAGTGAGTAACGGGAGGAAAATACCGCTGTAAGAGTGGGTCGCGAAGCCTAATCCCCCCCCCCCCCCCACACAGTGGGACGGATTATGGAGAGTGTACCGAACCAGGGCCGGCGGGCCGGGAAGTGATACTAATAGGGGGGGGGCGGCTGCAACAGGGCGGCACAGTAAAAGGAGCGGCAGTAGCATCAAAACATTAGGTTATTTTAAAGAAAAAACATATCTAGTCGCATCACACTAAGTAAAAACCTACCACACGCCCCCCGCCCCGCCCCCAATGTACCGAACATGTATTTGGCTCAGTACACCGCCAGTGTATATATAAGTGTCACCGTTTACTAACATCTAGATCGGCTATCCTCAGTCCAGACTTGAGACTCGTGTACGTCGTCACTGCCTTGACGAACGCCATGCGGAATCCAATGGGGTTGGATTTGTACACCTGGTCGTACCGAGCTGTGAAAGTACAGTAGGTAGGTGAGGGTATAGTGTGTGATTGTGAGGTCATAGCATGTGAGGGTATATTGTGTGATTGTGAGGTCATAGCATGTGAGGGTATAGTATTAAAGATACGGTATATAAGGGTCTAGTACTGTATGTATAGCATGCGAGGGTATAGTATTGAATGCATAGCATGTGTGGGTATATCATTGAAGAAATAGTATGTAAGGGTATAGTATTGAAGATATAGTATGCAAGGGTATAGTATTGAATATATAGTATGTGAGGGTAAGGTGTGTTAGGGTATAGTATTGAAGGTGTAATATGTGAGGGTATAGTATATAAAGGTATAGTATATGAAGATATAGTATATGAAGGCGTAGTATATGAAGGTATAGTATATGGAGGTATAGTATATGAAGGTATAGTATATGGAGGAATAGTATATGAAGGTAAAGTATATGAAGGTATAGTATATGGAGGTATAGTATATGAAGGTATAGTATATGAAGGTGTAGTATATGAGGGTATAGTATATGGAGGAATAGTATATGGAGGAATAGTATATGAAGGTAAAGTATATGAAGGTATAGTATATGAAGGTATAGTATATGAAGATATAGTATATGAAGGTATAGTATATGAAGATATAGTATATGAAGGTGTAGTATATGACAGTATAGTATTTACATAACAGTTTGCTGTAGTTAAGTCTTAGCCCTCTTCTAGAGTCTACCCTATCCAGATGATACAATCATTATGCCCTAGGTTGGCATTTGACACTCAGCGAACTAATGAATTTGTTGTTCAAATCGACATGCCCCCCTCCCAACTACTCAGGGCCCCTGATATGTTCATGTATCCCCCCCACCCCTCACCTCGCGGCTGCTGGCCTGACCCAATGTCTAGTAGGCAGCAGCGTACTATGTGATCACGTGTCTACAACAAAACAAATAACCACCATTGCTTCTCCCAACTGAATGCTGGTCCTCCCCCCCCCGCCCCACATTTCCACAGTGCCGAACCTAGGGATTTAGGGGCCCGGGGGGGGGGCTTGGCCTCTTTAGGGGCCCATGCATTTTGACATTCGACACCATGACATGACATAATGTACTGTATATTCAATGTAAAAAAAAATATTTTTAGGGCCTCCCTCAAGCTGGGGCACGGGGGTACTTTCGAATTTGGACCCCCCCCCCAAACCCTTGGTACGCCTCTGCATTTCCAAAAGAGTTTACAGAATGACGGACATGTGCAATCGCGTCACTCACATACATTAATCAATGGACATTCAAGAAGACAGTCGTAGCATCCGATTTACTGTAAGGGCACTCAGTAGCTACATGTCTCAATCTTTAACATTTCCTCTCTTTTATTTTTTTCCCCTCTCCACTAATAAATCAACAAATGTGAAGAACTAGCCAACAAATATATCTTTACTTCAAAGCACGATGCGAATACCTTTGAATACGAAGAGTTGAATGTTCATTGTGCTGTCTGGCGAGAAACATGGAGACAGATCGGGTGGTGGAGTTGATGGTTGGGTTGAATATTCGAAGAAATGGAACTGAACCAGTCTCTGTGATAGAAAGAAGCTTTTTTACTTGTAGGCATCCATGCACCCATCCATCCATCCACCCATTTATCCATCCGTTTATCTATTTATCCATCCATCCACCCATTCATTCATCCATTTATCTATTTATCCATCCATCCAACTAAACAACCACCCGTCTAACCATCCACCTTTCCGTCCGTCCATCCATCCACCCAGCTATCAATCCATCTAACAACCCGTCCATCCACCACACATTCAACCATCTCTCCACACACCCATCCACCCATCTTTCCATACATCCACCACCCATCCAACCATCTCTCCACACACCCATCCACCCATCTTTCCATACATCCACCACCCATCCAACCATCTCTCCACACACCCATTCAACCATCTCTCCATACATCCTCCCACCCACCCATGAGCCCGCCCACCCATCACACGTTCTCTAAAACCCACATCTCCACCATCATAACCTTTCGAAAATTTCGTTTAATCCATCTTTTTAATCCCTATCCCTATAGCCCCCACATTTTTTTTACTTCTTTTTTTTTTTTGCCTTTGAAACACAGTGTTTAAAACTGAACCATTCCAATGATATTAGCACATGTAATATTTATCATCACAAAACGTTGTAAATAAATCTACACAAAGTTTTTTTGTTTACAACTTACATTGGGGGAAGTTAACTCCAACATGACTGGCATGGGGTACACCTGACGGTAACCCTGCGCCTTCATCCAGCCTGCCTGTGGGGGGGGGGGAAAAACATGACACACTTTTTAGCAGTTATTGGTCGGCGTCTTTTTGGTTAGTACAGTGGTCGGAAAAGCGCATGTGGCTCTTTGGCTCCTTAAGCGCCGCTCTGGCATTTGGTTTTATTTAGTATACAACTTATTTAGTATACAACTTATTTAGTATACAACTTATTTAGTATGCAGCTTATTTAGTGCACTACTTATTTAGTGTAATAAAAGCAGATTTGGCTCCCAATTTTTTTTTTAATTGTTGTATTTGGCTCTTTGGCTGATAAGTTTGCCGACCACTGGGTTAGTACATTACTATATGACAGTTTTAAAAATATATCCAGCATTTTCTGCATCACGACCTCTTCATCAATGTATATCTTTTAAGTTTTTTTTTTGTTAATAGTGCCAGTTTTTTTTTCATCACTGCACTATATAATTACCTCAATTTATGGTCTCAGCTTTTTTTTTTTTTATTATTATTGAAGTGATTTCTATTATTTTTCAGCCTCCCTTTTACAGCGTTCTTTTGTTTACATTGTTTTGTGATAAACTAAAATCTAGTAAATAAACATGATCGAACAGCCCGTGGGGAACTCCTTGCCGGGAGGGGAGGGGGGAAGGGCTGGTAGATGTAGCTTTAATTTGTTAGGGCCAACAAAAGAGGGATGATTCCCCCCTCCCCCCAACTACCCTCCTTCCAGTACCAAATATCCAAGATGTCTAGATGTCAAATATCTAGATGTCAAATATCTAGATGTCAAATATCTAGATGTCAAATATCTAGATGTCAAATATCTAGATGTCAAATATCTAGATGTCAAATATCTAGATGTCAGTTGCATTATTGTGTAAACGTGCATCTAACAAAGTAATGTAGATTATCAAGCAAGATCTAATAAAATGTTTAAAAAAAAAGTTTAGAAATGTTGCAATGGCTTACCGAAGCGAAATACCAAGTGTAGAGAGTATTCATGGCTTTGTCCGGGGAATAGTTTGTAAAATATGCGCTCCATACGTCACACTCGATTCCTCTTCCTTCGACGTAATTCTGTGTAAGTTAAATAATATTTTATATCTACTTATTGCATACAATGAAAACATTCAACAAAGTAAAAACTTTATATTTCTTAATATATTTTTCAGAAACAAAAGATAGCTTTCAGAATGTAAACCTATTTGGCGCCATGCTCTGTCATAAACATTTGTTTAATTTTACAATGCCCCAGTCGGAATGAAATTATATATGTGTGAAGCAACGACATACTTATTGCATATAATGGTATATATGGAACTGGCTTACAACCTTATTGAGAAGTTTGCATTCAAGATGTGTTGGTAAATTAGCAATTATCTATCTATCTATCTATCTATCTATCTATCTATCTATCTATCTATCTATCTATCTATCTATCTATCTATCTATCTATCTATCTATCTATCTATCTATCTATCTATCTATCTATCTATCTATCTATCTATCTATCTATCTATCTATCTATCTATCTATCTATCTATCTATCTATCTATCTATCTATCTATCTATCTATCTATCTATATATCTATCTATCTATCTATCTATCTATCTATCTATCTATCTATCTATCTATCTATCTATCTGTCTGTCTGTCCGTCCGTCCGTCCCTCTGTCTGTCTATCTGATTATAATGTAATATAATCTGCCTGTCTGTCTGATTGTCTGTCTGTCTAGCAATTAAGCCCATCTCACCAGTCCCATATAGGTGTAGTTATCAGAATCCAAGTCAAAGAACTGATTGGCATCTCTCATTTGAACGAACCCCCCAGCCATGCTGAAGGCCCCCACGTTTGAACCGTCAATCGGGTTGACAACACAACTACCTGTGTTCAGGTTGACTGCGTAGGTCACACCTGGAAACAACAAAAAGAAAGTGACCACATTTTGCACGCCATTCTTTATATTCTTATAGGTAATACTACTACTAGTAGTAGTTGTTAGTCTGTATTACATAACCGTGTAAAGGGGGAGGGGTCGGATGGTCGTGCGTTAGGGCGCCTGATTGTCGACCTGAGGTTCCCACGTTCAAAACCTCGGTGAGTCCACCCAACCTAACATCAGTTCAGGAAGTAAAATAAGCGGCTGTGTGTGTTGTGATAGCTCAGCCACGTGCAAACTATACGGCAAACTATATGGCAAACTATACGGCAAACTATACGGCAAACTATACGGCAAACTATGCGGCCAACGAGCTAAAATCTGGTACGCGGCCTGCCAATCGTTTCTTATGCTGTGACATTTACATTAAAGTTACGTTAGCTCATCATGCCGACACTCCACCCATCTACTTCTTGGTCCGGCCTGCTGGTGAAATTTACGATCCCAATGCGGCCCGCGACTCAAACTGTGTGCCCACCCCCTGTGCTAGCCACACATTCCCTTGTAGATGTGGCTACAGAAACATAATAATGTACACTTTATCTCTCTCTCTCTCTCTCTCACTCTCTCTCTCTCTCTCTCTCTCTTTTAGGGGCCCGGACTGAGCTGGTCAATCAACTTTTGAAAATTTTATTATCAGCACGGGGGGAGGGGCTGCGTGACGGCCCTGCCCAGGGGCCCGAAATTTTTGTCGGTGGGCCTGGTTATAAGGGTTCCCCAGACAAAAAGTACCTGTATGGGCCCCAATAGCATTTGAAGTGGTAGGTCCTGAGAGGGGGGGGGTCAAACGAAATGCTGCACGCCTGTTGGTCTATTATTTTATTTTTTGGCAATCACGCGGTTGAGTATATTTGAGAATCTAAATGTGCTCATCTCAAGAACGGATCTGGTATCAATGCCAGTAACAATCTATATGTGCACCGGACTTGATCTGTTGACACGCCCATGCAAAGCCGCTTACATCCCTTCACCTTCGAATCTGGATATAACCAAATTTCGGGGATTCTAGGCAGAAGCTTTCAGATACGCCTGGGTCCCAATAGGTCAAAAAGTACCCACCGGGACGCTCTTTAGGATCCTTTTTGATAGAGTTAGTTCTCGAAGAGGGGGGCCCCTTGTCTAGTAGAGTCAGGGGCGGTCACCTAGTTAGCCCATCTGCAAGAAAATGGTTATTTGATCTAATTTAAGTAATTTTTTTTTTACCAGTGTTGAAATCTGCAACGATTCTGGAATAGGATTTGTCATTCAAACTGTTAGGATCTGGAATGTCGATGAAGTCTTGAACAAACACTCCGAAATCATGATTGTATTCCTCCTAAACATAGTATTACAATTTCATTACATTTTCCCCCCACATATTTCAATACGTAATCATACATCTTTTTATCTAAAAAAAAACCGGGACATATTGAATTAATATTTAAGAGAGATTTTTTTTTTTTAAATTTAGCTTACGGAATATTTGATAAAATTAGTATCTTTGAAATAATACGCTATACAGGCCAGTGCTGCTAAATATATAAAATGAATGATGATTCAAATTTTTAGCAATATTGTTTTTTTTATTTATATTGTACAATGAATGACATGTCTGACATTCTATAAACTGGGACTGCTAGTTTAATTTTTTTTAAAAAGAATTTTTTAAAAAATTTAAACATAAAAAAAAATTAAAAATTAAACTTACAATTGTATATGTCAGTGCCGGAGGGTCAGGATTCTCAATCATAACCTGCTCTCCTCTAAACCGAAAGTAGGTCGGCATTTTGGGCAGAGGGACTTGAGACGAGGGTGAGTTGGCACAGATCATATTGGGCGGCACCTAAAACCAACAATCAACAAACATTGAAACTTAAATTTACAGACAAAAAAAAATCTTATAAAAGTAATTCGCGGAGCCTAAGGCAAAGGTAAATTTGGGGCCCCCACAAAAAAGCTACACTCGACAGCTACAGGCTAAATTACATAAGGGAGCCCTAGGGAAAGTTAAATTTAGGGCCCAAGGCAAATTTACATTTCGGGGGGGGGGGGCTATAGGTAATGTTCCACTTGGGGGCATTAGGAAAAGGTGATTATGGACCCTGTGCAAAACGCTGTTAAGGGCCACCGTTTATAAAGGTATTGGGCCCCTAAAAATCTTTGATTGCTGAGCCCCCCTCTGACAGCCCCCAACAGTTGAATCTTTTTATGGGCCCATTTCTAGCGCTCAGATTTCCCATCCTTGTGGTTGGCCAAATAAAAATACCCACAAGGGGGGGACTCTTTAAGAGAGGTGGTGGGCCCTAAGCAGAAGCCTCAATTGTCTATCCAGAAGAACGGCTCTGGTGGTAATACTAGGGGCTAAGCTCACACAAACAAAGAGATTAAAGATAGTCTTTTTGTGTGTGTTCAGAAATCAGCCCCGTAGCGTGAAAATTCTACAGCAGGGGCCAGGCCAATAGCAGGAGGAGAGGGGGGGGGGAAGAAAAAAATGTTACTAAGTAGTTTAAATTAGCAGAGGGGGGCCAGACAAAACGCGGGGGGGGGGTGCACCCCAGGCACCCCCGCACGCTACGGGCCTGTAAGAAATGGAGGAAATATGTTGTTTTTTAGTGTCTTAGGCTGAAAATAATAGTTGATAAATCTGAATTTAAGTGTAAGTGTGTATGTATGTCTGTTAGTGGATGTGTGTACATTCATGAAATATTCGTCCAACAGCAACGACAAAGAAATCATACTCTAAAATGGCGATCATCAGGCTGAATTTGGGCAAAATGTGTGAAATCCACCCTGAAGAAAAAATAAAAAAAAAACTTATTGAAGTTATTTCAATCATTCTGGAAATTCAATCTTCCAATTTTATTTGCAATCGATATAATTATATTTTATTTGTTAATTTATTTTTTAAAAATCTTAATTGCCATACAAACAAAAATATTTATACAATACAATCAATCATTTACACCGTGGCTGTTCTCTTTTTAGCCAATCAAAACTGAGCTTATTTATTTTCTAGCATATTTACATTGTGACAGTCTCTGTGAAGTTACGAGGGTTAGATTTGTCCAGCGTGATCACTTTGCTACTAATGGGGAGTACGAAAGATGGCGACTGGCTGTTGTCTTTAGATATAACTGGCAACACCAAATTACTTGGATCTAAAGCATGACAAATACAAAAAAAGTAAAAACGTTGAAAAAGAATGCTAAGAACAGATAATACAAATGTAAAAGTAGAAGCAACGAAAGTGAGTGCACGGAACAAATAATACAAATGTAAAACGAAATGACATACATAATCTTGAACCATAATTTTTAACGATATGGGAAATTAATTTTGTGCAGATCCATCTTGTAACTAAAATGAAAGTAATTAGAGTTCTGACGTTTGTATAAAATCGAGCTTGTGACATTCAGCGACGGGTCAATCCATAATAAATAATATGCAATTACGTTTTTCAAAAAATGGAACGATTAGTAAATTTAAGCGATTGCCTTCAAATGGAGAATTTGGAGGGTTCTTAAGTAATGAGATGCCGGAAATATGGGGAAAAAAACAACTTGTTTGACACCATCTTCTTATTACTTACCTCCTTGTAGGGAAAGGGTGCCTAAGCGTGACACGCAGAGTTGTAGCTAGCTATTGTGGCGCCATTTATAATTTACATTTTTTTTGGCGCCCTCTTTCCAATCTGAAAAGTGCAGGAAACATTTAACAGCGCCTCTTTCAGCGCCCCTTCCTACTTAGGCGCCCTGTGCCGTTTCACAGCTCGCGGTACCCTACCTGCGCCACTGGTGACACGCAATGATAAAGAATGGTAAAAAAGTCTTACGAGGTGAAGGGGTTCAAATAAAGAAAAAAAGGGTTATGTAATAAGTGGATGATCCCTTTGTGGGGATCCTGAATGTTATAAGGGGGTGATCCCTTTGTAGGGATCCTGAACGTAATAAGTGGATGGTCCCCTTTGTGGGGATCCTGAACGTAATGATTGGATGATCCCTTTGTGGGGATCCTGAACGTAATAAGTGGAAGATCCCTTTGCGTGCATCATGAATTTAAAAAGTGAATGATTCCTTTGTGGGGATCCTGAAACATCAATTCATTTTTAAAGTTTTATAAAGGGACTCTGGCATTTCATTGTATTAAAGCACAGTAGTTGGGTTATGTGCTGATGTTTCTGGTCTACGTGAGTTCAGATCGCAGTGCGGGATGCCCCAAAGCAGTCTCCCAGTTTGACCATCTACTAGACAGGCTCTGCAACGAGTGCACTTAAAACTACAGTAGTGTTGCTGAGTAAAATACGTTTGCCAGGTACTCACCAACAATCTGCCACTCGGTGAACAAAGTTGTATCATTAAAAGGTACGTAGTCGCAGGTCCACCATTTGTTTGTTGCTATTCCTTTACAAGAGAATTGTAAACAAGAGAAATGTAAATAAGAGAAATGATGTATTAGGTCAGGGGTGGGCAAACTACGGCCCGCGGGCCGCATGCGGCCCATCAGAGTATATTGTGCGGCCCGTATGCATGTATATGTTCGTATTTTAAAATGTAATGTGCATGGGTAATTGAGTATGAATATGAAATAAAGTGACAAATACAAGGTTATTATCTTTAATTCATATTTTCATATGTTGTAAATTGTAATTGAAGTAAACATAATATACATGCGGCCCGCGAATAAGAATCTAGTTTTCAATGTGGCCCTCCGTAGAAAAAGTTTGCCCACCCCTGTATTAGGTGTGTGTGAACTCCCTGTAAAGATTATTGCGGTCTTTGCGGTGCGCTTCTTTCATCCCCACCATAGCCGTGAGTGTGATGGCCATGGAGGCACCACGGGAGTGTTAGTGTATCACGAGCCATC
>JAGDYQ010000083.1:152416-166623 GCA_021962125.1 Bulinus truncatus
ACTCACAGACATACATACACACATCCACTCACAGACATACATACACACATCCACTCACAGACATACAAATACACACATCCACTCACAGACATACATACACATCCACTCACAGACATACATCCACTCACAGACATACATACACACATCCACTCACAGACATACATACACACATCCACTCACAGACATACATACACACATCCACTCACAGACATACATCCACTCACAGACATACATCCACTCACAGACATACATCCACTCACATACATCACAGACACACATCCACTACACACATCCACTCACAGACATACACACACACATCCACTCACAGACATACATACACACACACATCCACTCACAGACATACATACACACATCCACTCACAGACATACATACACACATCCACTCACAGACATACATACACACACATCACAGACATACACACACATCCACTCACAGACATACATCACAGACACATCCACTCATACCACTCACACACACACATCCACTCACACATACATACACACATCCACTCACAGACATACACACACACATCCACTCACAGACATACATACACACATCCACTCACAGACATACACACATCCACTCACAGACATACATACACACATCCACTCACAGACATACACACACACATCCACTCACAGACATACACACACATCCACTCACAGACATACATACACACATCCACTCACAGACATACATACACACATCCACTCACAGACATACACACACACATCCACTCACAGACATACACACACATCCACTCACAGACATACACACATCCACACAGACATCCACTCACAGACATACATACACACATCCACTCACAGACATACATACATACATACACACCACTCACAGACATACATACACACATCCACTCACAGACATACATACACACATCCACTCACAGACATACACACACACATCCACTCACAGACATACACACACACAGATCCACTCACAGACATACATACACACATCCACTCACAGACATACATACACACATCCACTCACACACATACATCCACTCACAGACATACATCCACTCACAGACATACATCCACTCACAGACATACATACACACATCCACTCACAGACATACATACACACATCCACTCACAGACATACATACACACATCCACTCACAGACATAAATACACGCATCCACTCACAGACATACATACACGCATCCACTCACAGACATACATCCACTCACAGACATACATACACACATCCACTCACAGACATACATACACACATCCACTCACAGACATACATACACACATCCACTCACAGACATACATCCACTCACAGACATACATCCACTCACAGACATACATCCACTCACACACATACATACACACATCCACTCACAGACATACACACACATCCACTCACAGACATACACACACACATCCACTCACAGACATACACACACACACACATCCACTCACAGACATACACACACACATCCACTCACAGACATACATACACACATCCACTCACAGACATACATACACACATCCACTCACAGACATACATACACACATCCACTCACAGACATACACACACATCCACTCACAGACATACTCCACTCACAGACATACACACACATCCACTCACAGACATACATACACACATCCACTCACAGACATACATACACACATCCACTCACAGACATACATCCACTCCAACATACATCCACTCACAGACATACACACACATCCACTCACAGACATACATACACACATCCACTCACAGACATACATACACACATCCACTCACAGACATACATCCACTCACAGACATACATCCACTCACAGACATCACAGACATACATACACTCACAGACATCCACTCACAGACATACATACACACATCCACTCACAGACATACATACACACATCCACTCACAGACATATATACACGCATCCACTCACAGACATACATACACGCATCCACTCACAGACATACATCCACTCACAGACATACATACACACATCCACTCACAGACATACATACACACATCCACTCACAGACACACAAACACACATCCACTCACAGACACACACCCACTCACACATACATCCACTCACAGACCACTCACAGACATACATACACACATCCACTCACAGACATACACACACATCCACTCACAGACATACACACACACACATCCACTCACAGACATACATACACACATCCACTCACAGAATACATACACACATCCACTCACAGACATGCATACACACACCCACTCACAGACATACACACACACACATCCACTCAGAGACATACATACACACATCCACTCACAGACATACATACATCCACTCACAGACATACATACATCCACTCACAGACATACATACACACATCCACTCACAGACATACATACACACATCCACTCACAGACATACACACACATCCACTCACAGACATACACACACATCCACTCACAGACATACATACACATCCACTCACAGACATACACACACACACATCCACTCACAGACATACATACACACATCCACTCACAGACATACATACACACATCCACTCACAGACATACATACACACACCCACTCACAGACATACACACACACATCCACTCACAGACATACACACACACATCCACTCACAGACATACACACACACATCCACTCACAGACATACATACACACATCCACTCACAGACATACATACACACATCCACTCACAGACATACACACACACATCCACTCACAGACATACACACACACATCCACTCACAGACATACATACATCCACTCACAGACATACATACACACATCCACTCACAGACATACATCCACTCACAGACATACATACACACATCCACTCACAGACATACATACACACATCCACTCACAGACATACATACACACATCCACTCACAGACATACATACACACACCCACTCACAGACATACACACACACATCCACTCACAGACATACACACACACATCCACTCACAGACATACACGCACACATCCACTCACAGACATACATACACACATCCACTCACAGACATACATACACACATCCACTCACAGACATACACACACATCCACTCACAGACATACACACACACATCCACTCACAGACATACATACATCCACTCACAGACATACACACACACATCCACTCACAGACATACATACACACATCCACTCACAGACATACATACACACATCCACTCACACACATACATCCACTCACAGACATACATCCACTCACAGACATACATCCACTCACAGACATACATACACACATCCACTCACAGACATACATACACACATCCACTCACAGACATACACACACACATCCACTCACAGACATAAATACACCCATCCACTCACAGACATACATACACGCATCCACTCACAGACATACATCCACTCACAGACATACATACACACATCCACTCACAGACATACATACACACATCCACTCACAGACATACATACACACATCCACTCACAGACATACATCCACTCACAGACACATCCACTCACAGACATACATCCATCACACACATACATACACACATCCACATACACACACATCCACTCACAGACATACACACACACATCCACTCACAGACATACACACACACACATCCACTCACAGACATACACACACACATCCACTCACAGACATACATACACACATCCACTCACAGACATACATACACACATCCACTCACAGACATACATACACACATCCACTCACAGACATACACACACATCCACCCACAGACATACACACACATCCACTCACAGACATACATCCACTCACAGACATACACACACATCCACTCACAGACATACACACACACATCCACTCACAGACATACATACACACATCCACTCACAGACATACATACACACATCCACTCACAGACATACATCCACTCACAGACATACACACACACATTCACTCACAGACATACACACACATCCACTCACAGACATACATACACACATCCACTCACAGACATACATACACACATCCACTCACAGACATACATACACACATCCACTCACAGACATACATACACACATCACAGACTCACAGACATACATCCACTCACAGACATACACACACACATCCACTCACAGACATACACACACATCCACTCACAGACATACATACACACACATCACAGACATACACACTCACAGACATACATATACACATCCACTCACAGACATACATACACACATCCACTCACAGACATACATACACACATCCACTCACAGACATACATACACACATCCACTCACAGACATACATCCACTCACAGACATACACACACACATCCACTCACAGACATACACACACACATCCACTCACAGACATACATACACACATCCACTCACAGACATACATCCACTCACAGACATACATCCACTCCACAGACATACATACACTCACAGACATACATCCACTCACAGACATACATACACACATCCACTCACAGACATACATACACACATCCACTCACAGACATACATACACACATCCACTCACAGACATACACCATCCACTCACACATACATACACATCCACTCACAGACATACATCCACTCACAGACATACATACACACATCCACTCACAGACATACATACACACATCCACTCACAGACATACATACACACATCCACTCACAGACATACATACACACATCCACTCACAGACATACACACACATCCACTCACAGACATACACACACACATCCACTCACAGACATACACACACACACACATCCACTCACAGACATACATACACACATCCACTCACAGACATACATACACACATCCACTCACAGACATACATACACACACCCACTCACAGACATACACACACACATCCACTCACAGACATACACACACACATCCACTCACAGACATACACGCACACATCCACTCACAGACATACATACACACATCCACTCACAGACATACATACACACATCCACTCACAGACATACACACACACATCCACTCACAGACATACACACACACATCCACTCACAGACATACATACATCCACTCACAGACATACATACACACATCCACTCACAGACATACATCCACTCACAGACATACATACACACATTCACTCACAGACATACATACACACATCCACTCACAGACATACACACACACATCCACTCACAGACATACATACATCCACTCACAGACATACACACACAGATCCACTCACAGACATACATACACACATCCACTCACAGACATACATACACACATCCACTCACACACATACATCCACTCACAGACATACATCCACTCACAGACATACATCCACTCACAGACATACATACACACATCCACTCACAGACATACATACACACATCCACTCACAGACATACATACACACATCCACTCACAGACATAAATACACGCATCCACTCACAGACATACATACACGCATCCACTCACAGACATACATCCACTCACAGACATACATACACACATCCACTCACAGACATACATACACACATCCACTCACAGACATACATACACACATCCACTCACAGACATACATCCACTCACAGACATACATCCACTCACAGACATACATCCACTCACACACATACATACACACATCCACTCACAGACATACACACACATCCACTCACAGACATACACACAAACATCCACTCACAGACATACACACACACACACATCCACTCACAGACATACACACACACATCCACTCACAGACATACATACACACATCCACTCACAGACATACATACACACATCCACTCACAGACATACATACACACATCCACTCACAGACATACACACACATCCACTCACAGACATACATCCACTCACAGACATACATACACACATCCACTCACAGACATACATACACACATCCACTCACAGACATACATACACACATCCACTCACAGACATACATCCACTCACAGACATACATCCACTCACAGACATACACACACACATCCACTCACAGACATACATACACACATCCACTCACAGACATACATACACACATCCACTCACAGACATACATCCACTCACAGACATACATCCACTCACAGACATACATCCACTCACAGACATACATACACTCACAGACATAGATACACACATCCACTCACAGACATACATACACACATCCACTCACAGACATACATACACACATCCACTCACAGACATAAATACACGCATCCACTCACAGACATACATACACGCATCCACTCACAGACATACATCCACTCACAGACATACATACACACATCCACTCACAGACATACATACACACATCCACTCACAGACATACATACACACATCCACTCACATACACACACCCACTCACAGACATACATCCACTCACAGACATACATCCACTCACACACATACATACACACATCCACTCACAGACATACACACACATCCACTCACAGACATACACACACACATCCACTCACAGACATACATACACACATCCACTCACAGAATACATACACACATCCACTCACAGACATGCATACACACACCCACTCACAGACATACACACACACACATCCACTCAGAGACATACATACACACATCCACTCACAGACATACATACATCCACTCACAGACATACATACATCCACTCACAGACATACATACACACATCCACTCACAGACATACATACACACATCCACTCACAGACATACACACACATCCACTCACAGACATACACACACATCCACTCACAGACATACATACACATCCACTCACAGACATACACACACACACATCCACTCACAGACATACATACACACATCCACTCACAGACATACATACACACATCCACTCACAGACATACATACACACACCCACTCACAGACATACACACACACATCCACTCACAGACATACAACACACATCCACTCACAGACGACACACACATCCACTCACAGACATACATACACACATCCACTCACAGACATACATACACACATCCACTCACAGACATACATACACACACACATCCACTCACAGACATACATACACACATCCACTCACAGACATACATCCACTCACAGACATACATACACACATCCACTCACAGACATACATACACACATCCACTCACAGACATACATACACACATCCACTCACAGACATACATACACACACCCACTCACAGACATACACACACACATCCACTCACAGACATACACACACACATCCACTCACAGACATACACGCACACATCCACTCACAGACATACATACACACATCCACTCACAGACATACATACACATATCCACTCACAGACATACACACACACATCCACTCACAGACATACACACATCCACTCACAGACATACATACATCCACTTACAGACATACACACACAGATCCACTCACAGACATACATACACACATCCACTCACAGACATACATACACACATCCACTCACACACATACATCCACTCACAGACATACATCCACTCACAGACATACATCCACTCACAGACATACATACACACATCCACTCACAGACATACATACACACATCCACTCACAGACATACATACACACATCCACTCACAGACATAAATACACACATCCACTCACAGACATACATACACGCATCCACTCACAGACATACATCCACTCACAGACATACATACACACATCCACTCACAGACATACATACACACATCCACTCACAGACATACATACACACATCCACTCACAGACATACATCCACTCACAGACATACATCCACTCACAGACATACATCCACTCACACACATACATACACACATCCACTCACAGACATACACACACATCCACTCACAGACATACACACACACATCCACTCACAGACATACACACACACACATCCACTCACAGACATACACACACATCCACTCACAGACATACATACACACATCCACTCACAGACATACATACACACATCCACTCACAGACATACATACACACATCCACTCACAGACATACACACACATCCACCCACAGACATACACACACATCCACTCACAGACATACATCCACTCACAGACATACACACACATCCACTCACAGACATACACACACACATCCACTCACAGACATACATACACACATCCACTCACAGACATACATACACACATCCACTCACAGACATACATCCACTCACAGACATACACACACACATTCACTCACAGACATACACACACACATCCACTCACAGACATACATACACACATCCACTCACAGACATACATACACACATCCACTCACAGACATACATACACACATCCACTCACAGACATACATACACACATCCACTCACAGACATACATCCACTCACAGACATACACACACACATCCACTCACAGACATACACACACATCCACTCACAGACATACATACACACATCCACTCACAGACATACATACACACATCCACTCACAGACATACATATACACATCCACTCACAGACATACATACACACATCCACTCACAGACATACATACACACATCCACTCACAGACATACATACACACATCCACTCACAGACATACATCCACTCACAGACATACACACACACATCCACTCACAGACATACATACACACATCCACTCACAGACATACATACACACATCCACTCACAGACATACATCCACTCACAGACAAACATCCACTCACAGACATACATCCACTCACAGACATACATACACTCACAGACATAGATACACACATCCACTCACAGACATACATACACACATCCACTCACAGACATACATACACACATCCACTCACAGACATAAATACACGCATCCACTCACAGACATACATACACGCATCCACTCACAGACATACATCCACTCACAGACATACATACACACATCCACTCACAGACATACATACACACATCCACTCACAGACATACATACACACATCCACTCACAGACATACATCCACTCACAGACATACATCCACTCACAGACATACATCCACTCACACACATACATACACACATCCACTCACAGACATACACACACATCCACTCACAGACATACACACACACATCCACTCACAGACATACACACACACACACATCCACTCACAGACATACATACACACATCCACTCACAGACATACATACACACATCCACTCACAGACATACACACACATCCACTCACAGATATACACACACATCCACTCACAGACATACATACACATCCACTCATAGACATACACACACACATCCACTCACAGACATACATACACACATCCACTCACAGACATACATACACACATCCACTCACAGACATACATACACACATCCACTCACAGACATACATACACACACCCACTCACAGACATACACACACACATCCACTCACAGACATACACACACACATCCACTCACAGACATACACACACACATCCACTCACAGACATACATACACACATCCACTCACAGACATACATACACACATCCACTCACAGACATACACACACACATCCACTCACAGACATACACACACACATCCACTCACAGACATACATACATCCACTCACAGACATACATACACACATCCACTCACAGACATACATCCACTCACAGACATACATACACACATCCACTCACAGACATACATACACACATCCACTCACAGACATACATACACACATCCACTCACAGACATACATACACACACCCACTCACAGACATACACACACACATCCACTCACAGACATACACACACACATCCACTCACAGACATACACGCACACATCCACTCACAGACATACATACACACATCCACTCACAGACATACATACACATATCCACTCACAGACATACACACACACATCCACTCACAGACATACACACACACATCCACTCACAGACATACATACATCCACTCACAGACATACACACACAGATCCACTCACAGACATACATACACACATCCACTCACAGACATACATCCACTCACAGACATACATCCACTCACAGACATACATCCACTCACAGACATACATCCACTCACAGACATACATACACACATCCACTCACAGACATACATACACACATCCACTCACAGACATACATACACACATCCACTCACAGACATAAATACACGCATCCACTCACAGACATACATACACGCATCCACTCACAGACATACATCCACTCACAGACATACATACACACATCCACTCACAGACATACATACACACATCCACTCACAGACATACATACACACATCCACTCACAGACATACATCCACTCACAGACATACATCCACTCACAGACATACATCCACTCACACACATACATACACACATCCACTCACAGACATACACACACATCCACTCACAGACATACACACACACATCCACTCACAGACATACACACACACACACATCCACTCACAGACATACACACACACATCCACTCACAGACATACATACACACATCCACTCACAGACATACATACACACATCCACTCACAGACATACATACACACATCCACTCACAGACATACACACACATCCACCCACAGACATACACACACATCCACTCACAGACATACATACACATCCACTCACAGACATACACACACACATCCACTCACAGACATACATACACACATCCACTCACAGACATACATACACACATCCACTCACAGACATACATACACACTCCCACTCACAGACATACACACACACATCCACTCACAGACATACACACACACATCCACTCACAGACATACACGCACACATCCACTCACAGACATACATACACACATCCACTCACAGACATACATACACACATCCACTCACAGACATACACACACACATCCACTCACAGACATACACACACACATCCACTCACAGACATACATACATCCACTCACAGACATATATACACACATCCACTCACAGACATACATCCACTCACAGACATACATACACACATCCACTCACAGACATACATACACACATCCACTCACAGACATACATACACACATCCACTCACAGACATACACACACATCCACCCACAGACATACATACACACATCCACTCACAGACATACATCCACTCACAGACAACACACACATCCACTCACAGACATACACACACACATCCACTCACAGACATACATACACACATCCACTCACAGACATACATACACACATCCACTCACAGACATACATCCACTCACAGACATACACACACACATTCACTCACAGACATACACACACACATCCACTCACAGACATACATACACACATCCACTCACAGACATACATACACACATCCACTCACAGACATACATACACACATCCACTCACAGACATACATACACACATCCACTCACAGACATACATCCACTCACAGACATACACACACACATCCACTCACAGACATACACACACATCCACTCACAGACATACATACACACATCCACTCACAGACATACATACACACATCCACTCACAGACATACATATACACATCCACTCACAGACATACATACACACATCCACTCACAGACATACATACACACATCCACTCACAGACATACATACACACATCCACTCACAGACATACATCCACTCACAGACATACACACACACATCCACTCACAGACATACATACACACATCCACTCACAGACATACATACACACATCCACTCACAGACATACATCCACTCACAGACATACATCCACTCACAGACATACATCCACTCACAGACATACATACACTCACAGACATAGATACACACATCCACTCACAGACATACATACACACATCCACTCACAGACATACATACACACATCCACTCACAGACATAAATACACGCATCCACTCACAGACATACATACACGCATCCACTCACAGACATACATCCACTCACAGACATACATACACACATCCACTCACAGACATACATACACACATCCACTCACAGACATACATACACACATCCACTCACAGACATACATCCACTCACAGACATACATCCACTGACAGACATACATCCACTCACACACATACATACACACATCCACTCACAGACATACACACACATCCACTCACAGACATACACACACACATCCACTCACAGACATACACACACACATCCACTCACAGACATACATACACACATCCACTCACAGACATACATACACACATCCACTCACAGACATACACACACATCCACTCACAGACATACACACACATCCACTCACAGACATACATACACATCCACTCACAGACATACACACACACACATCCACTCACAGACATACATACACACATCCACTCACAGACATACATACACACATCCACTCACAGACATACATACACACATCCACTCACAGACATACATACACACACCCACTCACAGACATACACACACACATCCACTCACAGACATACACACACACATCCACTCACAGACATACACGCACACATCCACTCACAGACATACATACACACATCCACTCACAGACATACATACACACATCCACTCACAGACATACACACACATCCACTCACAGACATACACACACACATCCACTCACAGACATACATACATCCACTCACAGACATACATACACACATCCACTCACAGACATACATCCACTCACAGACATACATACACACATCCACTCACAGACATACATACACACATCCACTCACAGACATACATACACACATCCACTCACAGACATACATACACACATCCACTCACAGACATACAACACACATCCACTCACAGACATACATACACACATCCACTCACAGACATACATACACACATCCACTCACAGACATACATACACACATCCACTCACAGACATACATACACATCCACTCACAGACATACATACACACATCCACTCACAGACATACATACATCCACTCACAGACATACACACACACATCCACTCACAGACATACATACACACATCCACTCACAGACATACATACACACATCCACTCACACACATACATCCACTCACAGACATACATCCACTCACAGACATACATCCACTCACAGACATACATACACACATCCACTCACAGACATACATACACACATCCACTCACAGACATACATACACACATCCACTCACAGACATAAATACACGCATCCACTCACAGACATACATACACGCATCCACTCACAGACATACATCCACTCACAGACATACATACACACATCCACTCACAGACATACATACACACATCCACTCACAGACATACATACACACATCCACTCACAGACATACATCCACTCACAGACATACATCCACTCACAGACATACATCCACTCACACACATACATACACACATCCACTCACAGACATACACACACATCCACTCACAGACATACACACACACATCCACTCACAGACATACACACACACACATCCACTCACAGACATACACACACACATCCACTCACAGACATACATACACACATCCACTCACAGACATACATACACACATCCACTCACAGACATACATACACACATCCACTCACAGACATACACACTCACAGACATCCACTCACAGACATACACGCACACACACATCCACTCACAGACATACATACACACATCCACTCACAGACATACATACACACATCCACTCACAGACATACATACACACATCCACTCACAGACATACATACACATGTGCATCCACTCACAGACATACATACACATCACACACATCCACTCACAGACATACATACACACATCCACTCACAGACATACATACACACATGCTCACCTTTTGCACAAATACATCCACTCACAGACATACACTCACACACATCCACTCACAGACATACATACACACATCCACTCACAGACATACATACACACATCCACTCACAGACATACATCCACTCACATACATCCACTCACAGACATACATACACACATCCACTCACAGACATACATGCCACACACATCCACTCACAGACATAATGCACACAGACAGATGCCACATACACACATCCACTCACAGACCTTGTACATACAGACACATACATCCACTCACAGACATACATACACACATCCACTCACAGACATACATACACACATCCACTCACAGACATACA
>JAGDYQ010000083.1:167123-217123 GCA_021962125.1 Bulinus truncatus
AGGTAATAGCTTACAGAATTTATTGTAGCTTGGACAAAAGACATTTTAAAAAGAATATAACTTTTTTAAGCCTTTAGGAATAGCTACAAACAAATGCAGCTACTTGTTTTTATTTTCACAGTCGAAATTTCTGCTGATCCCAACACAATTCAGCTATTGACTGATGGATTCATTTGCCAGGTTTTTGCCATCTTTGCAGAAAGCTAAATCCACTATATATCAGATTAAGTAAGCACACTCATACATTTGATTTACAATCGATGCTCCAAAAAAAAACTTATTTGCAAAGATATTACATCATCATTTGTTTCTGCTCACAGTTGGAATAAGCAACAATGAAAGCCTTTAAAAATTAGTTTGACTTCAAGCTTTTTTTTTTAATCTGTTACATAGACCTTGCAGAAACTTTTTATGGGAATAAAATGAGATTTTTAGTATAGGCTACATATAGGGAATACATTTAAAAATTTAGGTAAAATCAATTTAACCTACTCCATTATGTTTATTTTTAAATGACAGGACTAGTCAAGATGTCCTTATAGAGACTGTTCAGCAAGAAATTTCAAAATTCACTGAGTGTCAAGCATTAACAGAGTTGGAGAAAACGGTAAAGCAAAGATGCAAATTAAAAAAAAATATTTTTGTCTAAAACAACACTCTCTCTTTGTTCAAATTTAGTTTCTTTTCATGGAAATATTGGTAAATATTTAGCTGATGTTTTGAGGATAAATTTGTTATGTCATTTAACATTTCGTTTAATCATGTTGGCTAAAAGTTAAGACATTGTGTGAACTAAAAAGCACACCCAAAAGCTTCGATTTTTAATTAAGACATGAAAAAAAAAAGTTCCTATAGTCCGAACGGGATAAGAAGGGATATTGTGGTCAGCGCAATTCCCAGCCTCCAACTTTAAGTCAGGTACCTATTTAAAGCCGGGTAGACATGTGGGATGACTTTGAAACAAATTTCACCTGGGAAAATTCCCATGGTTCTCACAGAGGATTGAAACCCAGGACTCTCAGGTTGACAGTTGAGTATCTACACCACTCTGCCATCCGTCCCACTAAAGACATAAATCAATAAAAAATGTGAAATATTTGATTTGATATTCTTTCCCTAAAAAATTTCAATTTCACATGAACTACGACAGTAATGATGACCTCTTACAGCAATGCCAAACACCAGAATAAACTCTGCAAGTGCGTTTTGTAGCAGATGTAATGTCTCTGAAATTTTTTTTTTTACTTTATTTATTAACTAAAAATAAAAACAACAACTTTAGCTTGATGTAGTTGCTTTCACACATGTATGTAAAACAAAAATTTAGAAGTAAAATCACTTTCTTTTTTTTTTTTTTTTTACATTTGTTTAAGTTTTCTTGCTTTATAGTACAGCCCTTTCTTGACTTTGACTTCTAAGACCATCTCATTCTTTATGTTTATTTATTTCAGATGGCAAAGGCAAAAATCTATCACAATAAACTCAAAAAATTAAGAGCGGAGATGACCAATCTACATGAGAGGTCCAAAAAGTTGAAGGTAATTTCACTGACATTAAATATTTTATTTATAAAAACAAAATTTGTTACACTGATTAAAATAATACAACTGGTAACCTAAACTGTGTTTTAAAGACTGAAAATAGTTAAAAAAAAAAAAAAAATTTCCATGTGAAGAATTACGACAATTTTTAAAATGTCACATTGTGAGTTGTAGACTTCTAGCAACAGTGGACGTCATCATAGCAAGATAGGTTTTGATAGCAGGGCTGCCTTAAGGGGGCCCTGTCTAATATAGTAATCTTCTATAACATGACTTAGTTTGGTGGGTGGTTCATAGGTGCGCCCCAGTTCGCGTAGATTGTCTGGGGGCCCAAGATTAGGTCTAGTTTACTGTTAATTGTTGTCTTGATCTTAATATACTTCATTTTTTTTTTAAATTTTAGAAACGGTCACTTAAGCTCCAGCAACAGAAACAGAAAGAAGAGCTGACAAGAGCACATAACTTGGAGAAAGAGTATGAGAAGGAAAAGATGCTGACCGCCAGACTAGCACCTGCATCGGAATAAGATAAAAAACACTTTCAAAATTAAAAAAAAAAAACTGTTCAAAGATCAAACCAGAGGTTTTAAAACCCCCAAACCAAGATTGATGGAAAAAAGGGTTTAAGCTGATTCACTTCATTCTTATTTGCTTAAGATAATTGACCAAAAAAACGGGACACATTTTTTTACAGACAAATATAGTTGCATAACAAATGGAACCAGAAAAAAAAGATTTCAAACAGCCTGGATTGCAAAGTATTTAAAAAAAAAAAGGTAAAATTATTTTTTTGAAAATTTTTTAAAGTTTAATTAAACTTATTGTTAGTGTTTCACGAGATGATTTGTGATATTATTCAGATTATACATGCCATGTTGTTAATATGTCTCTTGATAAAAATCCATTTTGAGACCTTATATCGCTTTCAAAATGTATGCATTTTTTTAACACAGTGCAGATATTTTTGTTAAAATTTTTTTTTCATAATTCTTGCTATTAAGAATTTTAAATGTTTCATTTATTGCTATATGAACTATTTGCATTACTTGTGAATATTCAGTTGGAAATGTGTTTATTTATTGTTGCTAAAATTGTAAAAAAAAATATTTTCTTATAAACAGTTGATAAAAAAAAATTCAATTAATTATCAGCTTCTGTTTGAATTTTTTTTATGTTTGTTTTTATAACATTATTCATAGTTCGTTTTGGTGGTGCTAATTTCAATTTTAAATTCAAACATATGTTTATAAATGCATGTATATGTTTTCATAATGAAGCGTGTCTTATTGAAAACAACTCTTGAATTCCCATTTTTGGAATAAATTTTTAGCAAGATGTAATGATTCGAATTGAAAAACATAATAAAATTATCAGACTATTAGTATTACTGTATTTTCTACTAGAATAAGACATACTTTTCTTTAGGACACAAAAATTAAGGAGGGAAAATAAAATCTTTAAAAAAAATATATTGAAAAGTAAATATATATTTCTTGAGGATTAGATCATACAAATATTTATAGAAGTTGTATTGGAGTAAACAAATATGAGAACCACTATAGTGCTCACTCTTTTATCTAGTCAACATACACTCGTCCAAGGAAAAAATGTAAAACTCAATTTTAACATGAATAAAATTTGAAGCAAAAATAAACTCCTGAGTGTTTTAGTTCATTTCATTCAGTAAAATTACATTGAACAATGCATTTACTTAAAATGTTGATAGGAAATAGCATTCATTATCATTATATTTAACTATCTCCCACCTTTCAATTTTTTTGTGAAAGTGTGTTCTTTAAATTGTAATTAAAAATGTAAGAAAACTCATTTAAACATTTTTCATTTACTTACAATCCTTTTAAGTTAACATACATTATCTAGACTTTTTTTTACATTTTTTTTATATCCATGAGCTCACCGTTTTCACACTAAAAATAAGTACTGATTGAATGCTAAAGATAACCATATTTCTTACCCCCCTCAATACAGTCCAGAATTAAGAATAATTGTTGAAATACAATTAATACTGAACACAACAACAGAAAAATTTACAGAAAAAAAAAAAAGCAAAGCTGATTAGAACACTTGATAACCACTTTATTAAACAAAAGCTCTCATATACAGATGGACAGTTACATTTTATTAAATGTGATATTTATAAGTGGACAGTTATAACCTTTTCTGTATGATATGTGTTGGTCTATCAACAGATACAACATACATGTAATATATATGCATTAACAGTTACAGATATTTTTATATATGGCATACATACAGAGGCGTTATCATTTCTTATTTTGAGCTACTTATCTTCATGAACAACCTTTCACATTTGTTTTAATTACACATTTGTTTTAATCAATGCATTATCATCAAACTGAATTGTTAAAACTGTTGCCAAGTATATGAATGAAATGTTACCCAAACCATATTGATGCAGCATTTCTGCATCACCATTGGGGCATATCAAAAGAGTACATGATTAAAGAAATAAATATACTACATGTATGAACAAACAACAAAACGGAAGTAATACATTATGTTAATTAGCTATTGTTTAATGCTTGACTCAGCTACAGCAGACTGATTTCTACTGGATGCATTTTATGATGGGCTCATAAAGACTGATAATAACTGAACAAATAGAAGATAAATGAGAAATAAAATGAAAATTTATGATTCACTCTATGAAACTTATGATTCACTCTCCATCCTCTTCATGGTTATGCCACTGGCAGCACCACCTCCTCTGAATTTTTTGACTAAGAAAACTACAAGAACACCAACCAGCAGCCCTGCAATGAGCATACCCATACCAATACCTGCCATAGAGCCTGTACAGATGATAAAAAAAATAGAATTAGTTATTACTAATACACATTGCGGTAAAGTTATAAACAATCTATTTATACCTAGTGAATTATATTTTGTTAAATGGAAAAGATCTATCATTTTTATTAGCCATTTTTCTCCACTCAAAACCCTCTGTTTATTTATTTCTTCATTAATTTATTTGAGGAACATTTTGTAATAGATTTTTGAGGTATTTTTTAGTGATATATTTTCTTAGATTTTTGAGGTATTTTTTAGTGATATATTTTCTTGAATTTCGCTTACATGTTCTTGCTCCATAAAATGCATGATTCAATAATAAATTTTGCAATTACTTATTTAAAAAAAAATTTTAACAAATGTTTGTCAAAAGTATTCTCATTAAACAAGTTATGGGATATAACCGTGTTTAACAATGAAGAGCCTCTAATAAATGGGCTACTTCCCTTGTATTAATTAATAATACACCGCACCGTTTCAGATCGAGATCTATGCTAGCACGTGATTACCGCGCTCTGGTTGGTCAAGCAGTACACAAGTGTGTTACATTGAATGTCTTTCTCTATGTAAACAAAATAACTTGTCTTAAGCTTTATTATGGTTAAAGGACTATAGGTGCACACTTCCATATTTAAACATGTCAAGATTAAAATTTATTGTAAAATAAAAAAAAATTACATAATTTAGAAAACAGTTTTAAAAACGCGGTTTTTATCGCGTCTTTCTCATCCTTCGGAGAGAATCAAACATTAACTAAATTTGAGTATCTAAGAATTTTTTTTTATTTACTGCGCATCTAGTTTGTAATTAATTGGCCTTGGCTCCAGTTGTTGTTTTTTTTTGTTAATCGGTACGTTAAACAGAGCTCTAATTAAACAGTTATATTATAGATGTCATTGCTTGATCATGACTTAAACATTTGTATATTATACATTTTTCCCCGGACTCATGACAATTGTACATAATATAAACCAGTCGGTGAGTTTTTAACCATTTTCCTCGTCTTTCTGCTTGATGCATCATAAGTTGTGTATAAGAAAAAAATATCGTGTTCATTTCGTTCAAAAATAAATAAATAATTTATTTATAAATAAATAAATTAATTAAAAAATCAATAGAATTATATGTCATTCAAAAAAAAAGTAAAATAATAATAATAAAAAAGACAATAAATCATAAAACAAACTTAAAGAATATGTAACTTAAAGAGTTTACTAGGAGACATCACATTTCAATATTGTCAAATATCGGTGAACACATTTTTCTATGGGGTGGGGATGGGAGTAGCCTCGGACCCACATGAAGTTTTTGTGTGTGACGAGCTGGAGGGTAGGATGGGGGTAATCTCAGACCCAAATGAAGTTTTTTGTGTGAGACAAGCTGGAGCGTGGAAGTTGGGATGTTTCGAGACTGGTAATACTAAAACTGGGACTTGTCCCGGATAAACTGCCACATCTGGTCACCGGAATCTTGTATAGGCCTACTCACATAATATAAATCACACAGAATGCTGTATGCTACGTAACATTATGTAAGTACAGTAAGTCTATTGTATTCATTACCTGCTGAGTAGCCAGAGGAGCTAGGAGAGGACAGCTGGCTGTGAGCGGTTCCGGTTCTCGGATCGAAGGATATTGTATAGGTCATGACATCGGCCGAGGTCAACACGGTGATTGAGTTGGGTCTGACATACACGGTTTGTTTGCCAGGGCTTTGAGATGGCTGCAAGTAAATGTAGATTGAAAGTTTGAAACATTAAAAAGAACAACAGTGGTACAACTATCCTGATATAAATTGTATGATTTAATCACTTTAATGGATTCTTACAGTATCTTTCTAGAAAGGATGGGGGGTGGGGGGTGGTAGAGCTGGTATCTCTTAATTTTGAACTTGGACATCTCTTAAGTTACAAAATGAGATTCCCCTTAAGCTCCAGAGAGCTAATATTGAAACAGTTCGTCACAATCACACAAGACCAGAGAGCTAATATTCAAAGGGTTCGTCACAATCACACAAGACCAGAGAACTAACACTCACAGGGTTTGTCACATCGAAAGAGAAAGTTCCAGAGTTGATCTTGTCAGACAGTTCATTGAAAACTTGAGAGTTCGGTGCCTGAGTGACAGGGTTCTGGACATCTCCAGACATGTTGGGCTTGTCCAGCAGTTTGAATTGAACTTGAATCTCGTTGTTGGCCGATGGTTGGAACTAACAAAAAATTCAAAGTTGAACATCGCCACTTATTTAATTAATAAAGGAAAGCTAATACTTGAAATAAAATGAGCTATGAAACATTTTTCTAGGCCAGTGCTATCAGGTGGTTCGCTACAATAATACATGTATATAATTTACAATTAGAACATCGAAGAGTCTAAATTAGAATGCATAGTTACAAATCTATTTCTTTTAATATTACAATTCAAAACATTTGTGAAATCTAGAAAGTAAAAGAGGAACACTCTGTGTACAATGAGTCAGAGAGACGCTTTTATTCTGTTTATTTTATCGTGGTTTCTATGGTCGGTACGGGTCAGCGAAACTGTTTTTATAGTGAGTAATGGGGGAAAAATACTGTTGTAAAAGGTGGGTCGCGAAGCCTAATTCCCCCTACAGTAGGACAGTTTATGGAGAGTGTACCGAACAAGGGCCGGCGGGCCGGGAAGTGATACTAATAGGGGGCGGCTGCAACAGGGCGGCACAGTAAAAAAAAAGGGGGGGGGCAGTAGAATCAAAACATTAGGTTGTTTTAAAGAAAAAAAACATATCCAGTCGCATCACACTATGTAAAACCTACCGCACGCCCCCCCCCCCGCCCGCCCCGCCCCCAGGCCCCAATGTACCGAACATGTATTTGGCTCAGTACATCGCCAGTGTATATATATATATATATATATATATATATATATATATATATTTATATATATATAAGTGTCACCGTTAACTGACATCTAGATCGGCTATCCTCAGTCCAGACTTGAGACTTGTGTACGTCATCATTGCCTTGATGAACGCCATGCGGAATCCAATGGGGTTGGATTTGTACACCTGGTCGTACCGAGCTGTGAAAGTACAGTAGGTAGGTGAGGGTATAGTGTGTGATTGTGAGGTCATAGCATGTGAGGGTATAGTGTGTGATTGTGAGGTCATAGCATGTGAGGGTATAGTGTGTGACTGTGAGGTCATAGCATGTGAGGGTATAGTATTGAAGATATAGTATGCAAGGGTATAGTACTGAGTGTATAGCATGCGAGGGTATAGTATTGAATGTATAGCATGTGTGGGTATATCATTGAAGAAATAGTATGTAAGGGTATAGTATTGAAGATATAGTATGCAAGGGTATAGTATTGAATATACAGTATGTGAGGGTATAGTATTGAATATATAGTATGTGAGGGTAAGGTGTGTTACGGTATAGTATTGAAGGTGTAATATGTGAGGGTATAGTATATGAAGGTATAGTATATGAAGGTGTAGTATATGAAGGCAAAGTATATGAAGGTATAGTATATGAAGTTATAGTATATATGAAGATATATGTATGAAGGCATAGTATATGAAGGTGTAGTATATGACATTATGGTATTTACATAATAGTTTGCTGTAGTTAAGTCTTAGCCCTCTTCTAGAGTCTACCCTATACAGATGATACAATCATTATGCCCTAGGTTGGCATTTGACACTCAGCGAACTAATGAATTTGTTGTTCAAATCGACATGCCCCCCCCCTCCCAACTTCTCAGGGCCCCTGATATGTTCAGGTATCCCCCCACCCCTCACCTCTTGGCTGCTGGCCTGACCCAATGTCTAGTAGGCAGCAGCGTACTATGTGATCACGTGTCTACAACAAAACAAATAACCACCATTGTTTCTCCCAACTGAATGCTGGTCCCCCCCCCCACATTAGGGGCCCATGCATTTGGACATTCGACACCATGACATGACATAATGTACTGTATATTCAATGTAAAAAAAATATTTTTAGGGCCTCCCTCAAGCTGGGGCACGGGGGTACTTTCGAATTTGGACCCCCCCCCACCCTTGGTAAGCCTCTGCATTTCCAAATGAGTTTACAGAATGACGTCATGTACAATCGCGTCACTCACATACATTAATCAATGGACATTCAAAAAGACAGTCGTCGCATACGATTTACTGTAAGGTCACCCAGTAGCTACGTGTCTCAATCTTTAACATTTCCTCTCTTTTTTTTTCTCCCTCTCCACTAATTAATCAACAAATGTGAAGAGAACTAGCCAACAAACGTTTCTTTACTTCAAAGCATGATGCGAATACCTTTGAATACGAAGAGTTGAATGTTCATTGTGCTGTCTGGTGAGAAACATGGAGACAGATCGGGTGGTGGAGTTGATGGTTGGGTTGAATATTCGAAGAAATGGAACTGAACCAGTCTCTGTGATAGAAAGAAGTCTTTTTTATTTGTAGGCATCCATCCACCCATCCATCCATCCACCCATTTATCCACCCGTTTATCTATTTATCCATCTATCCTTCCAACAAAACACCCACCCATCTAAACATCCATCTTTCCGTCCGTCCATCCATCCAACCAGCTATCAATCCATCCAACAACCCGTCCATCCATCCAACCAGCTATCAATCCATCCAACAACCCGTCCATCCATCCAACCAGCTATCAATCCATCCAACAACCCGTCCATCCATCCAACCAGCTATCAATCCATCCAACAACCCGTCCATCCATCCAACCAGCTATCAATCCATCCAACAACCCGTCCATCCATCCAACCAGCTATCAATCCATCCAACAACCCGTCCATCCATCCAACCAGCTATCAATCCATCCAACAACCCGTCCATCCATCCAACCAGCTATCAATCCATCCAACAACCCGTCCATCCATCCAACCAGCTATCAATCCATCCAACAACCCGTCCATCCATCCAACCAGCTATCAATCCATCCAACAACCCGTCCATCCATCCAACCAGCTATCAATCCATCCAACAACCCGTCCATCCATCCAACCAGCTATCAATCCATCCAACAACCCGTCCATCCATCCAACCAGCTATCAATCCATCCAACAACCCGTCCATCCACCACCCATTCAACCATCTTTCCACACATCCTCCCACACACCCATAATCCCGCCCACCCATCACACGTTCTCTAGACTCATCTCCACCATCATAACCTTGCGAAAATTTCGTTTAATCCATCTTTTTAATCTCTATCCCTATAGCCTCCACATTTTTTTTTTTACTTTTTTTTTTTTGCCTTTAAAACACAGTGTTTAAAATGTAACCATTCCAATGATACTATCACATGCGATATTCATCATCACAAAACGTTGTAAATAAATCTACACATAGTTTTTTTGTTTACAACTTACATTGGGGGATGTTAACAACTTACATTGGGGGATGTTAACAACTTACATTGGGGGATGTTTACAACTTACATTGGGGGATGTTAACAACTTACATTGGGGGATGTTTACAACTTACATTGGGGGATGTTAACAACTTACATTGGGGGAGGTTAACAACTTACATTGGGGGATGTTAACAACTTACATTGGGGGAGGTTAACAACTTACATTGGGGGATGTTTACAACTTACTTTGGGGGATGTTAACAACTTACATTGGGGGATGTTAACAACTTACATTGGGGGATGTTAACTCCAACATGACTGGCATAGGGTACACCTGACGATAACCTTGCGCCTTCATCCAGCCTGCCTGTGGGGGAAAACATGACACACTTTTTAGCACTTATTGGTCTGCGTCTTTTGGTTAGTACATTACTATATGACAGTTTTAAAAATATATCCAGCATTTTCTGCATCACATTATTTTAAATAATTTAATAATCACGACCTCTTCATCAATGTATATCTTTTAAGTTTTTTTTTTTGTTAAAAGTGCCAGTTTTTTTTTTTCATCACTGCACTATATAATTACCTCACTTTATGGTCTCAGCTTTTTTTTTTTTTACTATTGCAGTGATTTCTATTATTTTTTTAGCCCTCCCCCCCTTTTTTACAGCGTTCTTTTGTTTAAATTGTGTTGTGATAAACTGAAATCTAGTAAATAAACATGACCGAACAGCCCGTGGGGACTCCTTGCCGGGAGGGGAGGGGGGGGGAAGGGCTGGCAGATGTAGCTTTAATTTGTTAGGGCCAACAAAAGAGGGGTGATTCTCCCCCCCCCCCAACCCAACCTACCCTCCTTCCAGTACCAACTATCCAAGATGTCTAGATGTCAAATATCTAGATGTCAGTTGCATTATTGTGTAAACGTGCATCTAACAAAGTAATATAGATTATCAAGCAAGATCTAATAAAATGTTTAAAAAAAGTTTAGAAATGTTGCAATGGCTTACTGAAGCGAAATACCAAGTGTAGAGAGTATTCATGGCTTTGTCCGGGGAATAGTTTGTAAAATATGCGCTCCATACGTCACACTCAATTCCTCTTCCTTCGACGTAATTCTGTGTAAGTTAAATAATATTTTATATCTACTTATTGCATACAATGAAAACATTCAACAAAGTAAAAACTTTATATTTCTTTATATATTTTTCAGAAACAAAAGATAGCTTTCAGAATGTAAACCTATTTGGCGCCATGCTCTGTCATAAACATTAGTTTAATTTTACAATGCCCGTCGGAATGACATCATATATGTGTGAAGCAACGACAAACTTATTGCATATAATGGTATGTATGGAACTGGCTTACCACCTTTATTGAGAAGTTTGCACCGTAAAACACCATTTTCATTCAAGATGTGTTGGTAACTTAGCAATTCTTATCTATCTATCTATCTATCTATCTATCTATCTATCTATCTATCTATCTATCTATCTATCTATCTATCTATCTATCTATCTATCTATCTATCTATCTATCTATCTATCTATCTATCTATCTATCTATCTATCTATCTATCTATCTATCTATCTATCTATCTATCTATCTATCTATCTATCTATCTATCTATCTATCTATCTATCTATCTATCTATCTATCTATCTATCTATCTATCTATCTATCTATCTATCTATCTATCTATCTATCTATCTATCTATCTATCTATCTATCTATCTATCTATCTATCTATCTATCTATCTATCTATCTATCTATCTATCTATCTATCTATCTATCTATCTATCTATCTATCTATCTATCTATCTATCTATCTATCTATCTATCTATCTATCTATCTATCTATCTATCTATCTATCATATATAACATATCAATCATATCTATCAATCATATCTATCTATGTATCTATGTATCTATCTATGTATCTATGTATCTATCTATCTATCTATCTATCTATCTATCTATCAATCTGTCTGTCTGTCCGTCCGTCCCTCTGTCTGTCTATCTGATATAATGTAATATAATCTGCCTGTCTGTCTGATTGTTTGTCTGTCTAGCAATTAAGCCCATCTCACCAGTCCCATATAGGTGTAGTTATCAGAATCCAAGTCAAAGAACTGATTGGCGTCTCTCATTTGAACGAACCCCCCAGCCATGCTGAAGGCCCCCACGTTTGAACCGTCAATCGGGTTGACAACACAACTACCTGTGTTCAGGTTGACTGCGTAGGTCACACCTGGAAACAACAAAAATAAAGTGAACACACTCGCACGCCATTCTTTATATTCTCATTGGTAATACTACTACTACTACTAGTAGTTGTTATTAGTCTGTATTACTGAACCGTGTAAAGGGGAGGGGGTCGGACGGTCGTGCGTTAGGGCGCGTGATTGTTGACCTGAGGTTCCCACGTTCGAAACCTCGGTGAGTCCACCCAACCTAACACCAGCTCAGGAAGTAAAAAAAAGCGGCTGTGTGTGTTGTGATAGACCCAGCCACGTGCAAACTATACGGCAAACTATGCGGCCAACGAGCTAAAATCTGGTACGCGGCCTGCCAATCGTTACTTATGCTGTGACATTTACATTAAAGTTACGTTAGCTCATCATGCCGACACTCCACCCATCTACTTCTTGGTCCGGCCTGCTGGTGAAATTTACGATCCCAATGCGGCCCGCGACTCAAACTGTGTGCCCGCCCCCTGTGCTATCCACATATTCCCTTGTAGATGTGGTTACAGAAACATAA
This sequence comes from Bulinus truncatus, assembly GCA_021962125.1. Taxonomy (NCBI): domain Eukaryota; kingdom Metazoa; phylum Mollusca; class Gastropoda; family Planorbidae; genus Bulinus; species Bulinus truncatus. The sequence continues at coordinate 179,623 of JAGDYQ010000083.1, forward strand.
TAATGTACACCTTATCTCTCTCTCTCTCTCTCTCTCCCCCCCCCCCCACCAAGGTGACAAGTCGGGTGTCCGTGTCCGGAATAGTGAAGTTGCTTTGATTCTACACAGTATCGTTATCGACTATTGAACTACGCCTTTCTTAGACTTTTTAAGGCACTGGGTAGAGACTTTCAGGGTTACGAGCAGTACCACCGAGAGGGGAGGGGCAAATGCCCAGTGGGCCCAGCGAGTTTTAGGGGCCCGGAGTGAGCTGGTCAATCAATTTTTGAAAACTTTATTATCTGCACGGGCGGGGGGGGGCGGCGGCATGACGGCCCTGCCCAGGGGCTCGAAATTTTTGTCGGTGGGCCCTGGTTACAAGGGTTCCCCAGACAAAAAGTACCTGTATGGCTCCCAATAGCATTTGAAGTGGTAGGTCCCGGGAGGGGGGGGGGTCATACGAAATGCTGCACGCCTGTTGGTCTATTATTTTATTTTTGGGCAATCACGCGGTTGAGTATATTTGAGAATCTAAATGTGCTCATCTTAAGAACGGATCTGGTATCAATACCAGTAACAATCTATGTGTGCACCGGACTTGATCTGTTGACACGCCCATGCAAAGCTGCTTACATCCCTTTACCCTCGAATCTGGATATAATCAAATTTCGGGGATTCTAGGCAGAAGCTTTCAGAGACGCCTGGGTCCCAATTGGTCAAAAAGTACCCGCCGAGACGCTCTTTAGGATTCTTTTTTGACAGGAATTAGTTCTCGAAGAGGGGGGGGCCCTTGTTTAGTAGAGGGGCGGTCGCCTAGTTTGCCCATCTGCAAGAAAATGGTTATTTGATCTAATTTAAGTAATTTTTTTACCAGTGTTGAAATCTGCAACGTTTCTGGAATAGGATTTGTCATTCAAACTGTTAGGATCTGGAATGTCGATGAAGTCTTGAACAAACACTCCGAAATCATGATTGTATTCTTCCTAAACATAGTATCACAATTTCATTACATTTTCTCCCACATATTTCAATACGTAATCATACATCTTTTTATCTAAAAAAAAAACCGGGACATATTTACTTAATATTTAAGAGAGATTTTTTTTTTTTAAAGGTAGCTTACGGAATATTTGATAAAATTAGTATCTTTGAAATAATATCCTATGCAGGTCAGTGCTGCTAAATATATACAATGAATGACGATTCAATTTTTAGCAATATTGTTTTTTTTTTTAATTTATATTGTACAATGACATGTCTGACATTCTATAAACTGGGACTGCTAGTTTAATTTTTTTTAAAAAGAAACTTTTTAAAAATTTAAACATAAAAAATATAAAAAATTAAACTTACAATTGTATATGTCAGTGCCGGAGGGTCAGGATTCTCAATCATAACCTGCTCTCCTCTAAACCGAAAATAGGTCGGCATTTTGGGCAGAGGGATTTGAGACGAGGGTGAGTTGGCACAGATCATATTGGGCGGCACCTAAAACCAACAATCAACAAACATTGAAACTTAAATTTACAGACAAAAAAAAAATCTTATAAAAGTAATTCGCGGAGCCGTTATTATGTTTTTGAAAGCCTAAGGCAAAGGTAAATTTGGGGCCCCCACAAAAAGCTACACTCGACAGCTATAGGCTAAATTACATAAGGGAGCCCTAGGGAAAGTTAAATTTAGGGCCCAAGGCAAATTTACATTTCGGGGGGGGCTATAGGTAATATTCCACTTGGGGGCATTAGGAAAAGGAGATTATGGACCCTGTGCAAAACGCTGTTAAGGGCCACCGTTTATAAAAGTATTGGGCCCCTAAAAATCTTTGAATGCTGAGCCCCCCTCTGACAGCCCCCAACAGTTAAATCTTTTTATGGGCCCATTTCTAGTCCTCAGATTTCCCATCCTTGTGGTTGACCAGATAAAAATACCGACAAGGGGGGGACCCTTTAAGAGAGGTGGTGGGCCCTAAGCAGAAGGGCCATAAGAACGGCTCTGGTGGTAATACTAGGGGCTAAGTTCACACAAACAAAGAGATTAAAGATAGTCTTTTTGTGTATGTTCAGAAATCAGCCCCGTAGCGTGAAAATTCTACAGCAGGGGCCAGGCCAGGAGGAGGGGGGGCAGAAAAAAATGTTACTAATTAGATTAAATAAGCAGAGGGGGCCAGACAAAACGCTGGGGGGGGTGCCCCCCAGGCACCCCTGCACGCTACGGGCCTGTAAGAAATGGAGGAAATATGTTGTTTTTTAGTGTCTCAGGCTGAAAATAACAGTTGATAAATCTGAATATAAGTGCATGTGTGTGTGTATGTCTGTGAGTGGATGTGTGTACATTCATGAGATATTCGAGCAACATCAACGACAAAGAAATCATACTCTAAAATGGCGATCATCATGCTGAATTTGGGCAAAATGTGTGAAATCCACCCTGAATAAAAAATAAATAAAAAACACATCATGAAGTTATTTCACTCATTCTGGAAATCAATCTCCAATTTTATTTGCAATCGATATAATTATATTTTATTTGTTAATTTAATTTTTAAAAAAAATCTTAATTGCCATACAAACAAAATATTTATACAAGACAATCAATCATTTACATCGTGACAGTCTCTGTGAGGTTACGAGGGTCAGATTTGTCCAGCGTGATCACTTTGCTACTAATGGGGAGTACGAAAGATGGCGACTGGCTGTTGTCTTTAGATATAACTGGCAACACCAAATTACTTGGATCTAAATCATAACAAATACAAAAGGAGTAAAAGCGTTGAAAAAGAGTGCTAGGAACAGATAATACAAATGTAAAAGTAGAAGCGACGAAAGTGAGTGCACGGAACAAATAATACAAATGTATAAAAAAAAAACATCTTTTTTTAACGAAATGACATACATAACCTTGAACCATAATTTTTAACGATATGGGAAATTAATTGTGTGTAGATCCATCTTGTAACTAAAATGAAAGTAATTAGACTTCTGACGTTTACATAAAGTCGAGTTTGTGACATTCAGCGACGGGTCAATCCATAATAAATAATATGCAATGACGTTTTTCAAAAATGGAACGATTAGTAAATTTAAGCGATTGCCTTCAAATGGAGAATTTGGAGGGGAGGGGGGGGTTCTTAAGTAATGAGATGCCGGAAATATGGTGAAAAAAACAACTAGTTTGACACCATTTTCTTATTACTTACCTCCTTGTAGGGAGAGGGTGCCTAAGCATGACGCGCAGAGTTGTAGCTAGCTATTGTGGCGCCATTTATAATTAACAATTTTTTTTGGCGCCCTCTTCCCAATATGAAAAGTGCAGAAACATTTAACATCGCTCTTTAAGCACCCCTTCCTACTTAGGCGCCCTGTGCCATTTCACAGCTCGCGGTACCCTACCTGCGCCACTGGTGACACGCAATGATAAAGAATGGTAAAAAAGTCTTACGAGGTGGAGGGGTTCAAATAAAGAAAAAAGGGTTATGTAATAAGTGGATGATCCCTTTTTGGGGATTCTGAATGTTATAAGGGGGTGATCCCTTTGTAGGGATCCTGAACGTTATAAGTGGAGGATCCCTTTGTGGGGATCCTGAACGTAATAAGTGGATGATCCCTTTGTGGGGTTTCTAAACGTATTAAGTGGATGATCCCTTTGTGGGGATCATGAATGTAATAAGTGTATGATCCCTTTGTGGGGATCCTGAACGTAATATGTGGATGATCCCTTTGTGGGGATCCCTGAAACAGATCCATCCATTTTTAAAGTTTGATAAAATGACTGTGATATTTCATTGTATTAAAGCACAGCAGTTGGGTAATGTGCTGATGTTTCTGGTCTACGTGAGTTCAGATCGCAGTGCGGGATGCTCCAAAACAGTCTCCCAGTTTGACCATCTACTAGACAGGCTCTGCAACGAGTGCACTTAAAACTACAGTAGTGTTACTGAGTAAAATACGTGTGCCTGGTACTCACCAACAATCTGCCACTCGGTGAACAAAGTTGTGTCATTAAAAGGTACGTAGTCGCAGGCCCACCATTTGTTTGTTGCTATTCCTTTACAAGAGAAATGTAAAAAGGAGAAATGTAAACAATAGAAATGTAAACAAGAGAAATGATATATTAAGTCAGGGGTGGGCAAACTACGGCCCGCGGGCCGCATGCGGCCCCTCAGAGTATATTGTGCGGCCCGTATGCATGTATATGTTCGTATTTTTTAAATTGTAATATGCATGTGTAATAAAGCGTGAATGTGAAATAAAGTGACAAATACAAGGTTATTATCTTTAATACACATTTTCATACGTTGCGAATTGTAATTGAAGTGAACATAATATAAGAATCAAGTTTTCAATGTGGCCCTCCGTAGAAAAAAAGTTTGCCCACCCCTGTATTAGGTGTGTGTGTGAACTTCCTGTAAAGATGAGATGAAATCTCTTAGATCCTGTAAACCGCTAATGGAACGGTCTTTGCGGTGCGCTTCTTTCATCATCCCCCACCATAGCCGTGAGTGTGATGGCCATGGAGGCACGACGGGAGTGTTAGTGTATCACGAGCCATCTATTCACTGAAGGCTTTAAGCCTGCGGCTCTCAACCTATTTTCGCGACTGTACCCCCAAAAGAGCGCGAAAGTATGTCCCCCCCCCCATCCCCCCGGTATCCCCTCACACGTAATTACTTCAAATTTTTGGTTGTATTAAAAACGCTAATTATATGTCGCCGCGTAACCCCTTGCATAACCTTTGCCCCCGCCCCCCCGTACTTCTTGCGGTACGCGTACCAACGGTTGAGAGCCCCCCGGGCCATAAATTTCTTAACGCAGTGGCTACGGATACAGTCAACGCGCATGCGCTCTAGCGCTCTAGACGGACTATTTTTTTTGTGCGCATGCGCGACTGCGGGATTCCGAATTAATTTTTTTTCGGGGTCCAGCTATAGATATTGCTCCTATTCCTAACCCTAACCCTAACCCTAGCCCCGAAAACAAAAGTAAAACAAAATTGCTGTATCCCGATATAAAAAAATACGGAGTACAGCTGGCTGTATCCGTAGCCACTGCGATTTCTTAAATACCAGTGACAAGTTTTGTCGCAGAAAAAATAAATAAATTCAATGTGATCGAATGGACAATACAAACAAAAAAAAGAAATAAAAAAAAATAAAATCTGCAATGGGGCTCACCTCGTGATTTATCAGAACCCTTGTAGGCGATTTGTTTGAGAGTATTTGAATCCCATCCAAATATGGCTGAAACAAAGTACGAGTTGATAAAAGCCAATAATTTTTTTTTTTCAAAATAGTGTTCGTGTGTTGTTGTTGTTTTTTTTTAAAATAAAATCTGGTTTTATATTCTGGTTTGTTTTAGAAAGCTACATTTGTGCCCAATTTGAGCCTTGTTACAAATTTGGAAACAGGCCCAAAAAAGTGAGTTACAAGATTTGAGGACACAGCCAGAAACCCACAAAATAGAAAGTGTAACAAATCAAAACTTGATGATAATAAGAGTGATAATATCAATGCTTACCCGCTGGTCTGCTTAAATCAAAGTGTTCAACATTGGGGTCAGGGGTGACTCGGTACATGGAGAAGAAGATGGAATTAGCCAACACGGTGTCTATGCAAACTTCTGCAACGGAAATTACCGGAGGGTTCTTAAATTATAAAGTCAATATAAATTAGCAGTAATCTATCTATCTATCTATCTATCTATCTATCTATCTATCTATCTATCTATCTATCTATCTATCTATCTATCTATCTATCTATCTATCTATCTGTCTGTATGTCTGTCTGTCTGCCTGTTTGTCTATTTATAAGCCTGCATATCCATTTTCTGTATATATCTCTATGATCACAAAACAAATCTCTGACCTCCCTGGGCAGTGTCCGGTACCAAAGTGACCTCGTCAGTCATGGCGTTCACCCATATCTGCACTGGTGTGGTCGGGTTCAGAATTCTAGCGTATGCCATCTCAGCTTGCTAAACAAAGCCGAAAAATACATTCAAAAAAATAATTGTTCAAATCATTTTCGGGTTTAAGACAAAAATCTAGCCATTCAGTGACCACATAGCGGCACAAAAAGTTAATATCTTTCTACTAATAAAGTGCAAAACTTGGCGTCCGTCCGTGCAGAATGGGAACGCCGTCGCTATAAATAAAATCCTCTATGACGCCATTTCACGATGGTACACTTTTTTTTATTTTCCTACTAATAAAGTGCTAATTCTTGGCGTCCGCCCGTGCAGAATGGGATGTCGCTATACATAATTCTGCACTTGGGATATCCTCTATGACGTCAGTTCACGATGGTACAATTTTCATTAATTTAAATTTATACTATTTGTAAAAAAAAGCGCGACAAGTAATCAGCCAGTTGTAAATATTACATTGCTAACTATATATGCTTCTGGTCTTGCTGCCGGTGTGCATGTAGTTTTTATTCTCATATTAAACATTTTATCGAGATAAAACCTTTAGTTGCGATTGGTAGTTATCATATAAAACAAAATCTCGTTATCATATTTCTTGTAATCTGCAGACCAGTTTAAAATAAAAGTAAATAGCCAACAGGTTCATATAAATGAGTGGTATGCAACGCATGGTTGTTTTCTGTTCGACGGTGCTGCTCAAACACAGATACATACATTCAATAATATATACTAGTATATCTATTTAAAATATAAATTCTTTTCGTTGATTAAAAAAAAAGAAATTTGGCTCGCACATTTTTTTTATCTGGCTTGCCAGGTTTGGCATGCCTGCCGTGTATTAGACAAGCCCTGATAATATAGTGGATGCATGTGCAGACGATAAGGAACCGATGCTGTAAAGTGGCATATTCGTAAAAACTGCATTTCACACTATAGATGCGGTAAGACCAAGTCTGTTACACACTATTTAAAAAAATAACACTGTCTACTTCTATTGCTTTTTATTTATTTATTTTTTCTATCCATGATTTGGTTTAGTACTAAAAATGTAATCTTAAATTTGTTATCGTTTCAAGTGGTTGGAAAAAAAAAAACAGTGTGTGTCTGTTTGCGTGCGTGGGCGGGCGGGCGTTTGTAAGAGTGTGTTCAGACTTACATGTGTTGTCAAAAAGGGGGCGTTACTACGGGACTTCGATAACGCCCATTAGTATACGTCTGCTAAGTTTGTTAAAGAAATGATGATTTTTGTTTTTTAAATCTGCATCGCGCTCAGCGCCGAACCTAGGCCCGGGGAGGAGGGGCTTGGCCTCTTAAGGGGCCCCTGCATTCTGGCATTTGACACCATGACATGAGATAATGTAATTAATATTTAATGTAAAAAACACATTTTGGAGGCCCACCTCAAGCTGGGGCCCGGGGGGATATTCGAATTTGGGCCCCCACCCTAGGTTCGCCTCTGATCACGCTGGTATCTATTTTTCTAATAATCTTTGAGACACAGAGAAAAAATCAATTTAAAACATTAACACAAAGATTTAAAATTGGCGAGATGAACAAAACTTTTGTATTGAATTGTAATCTTATGTACAGCAGAGGCCCTTCAGGGAAGGCAACTGGGGCGAACGGCCCAGGCCCCACGGTTTATGGGGCAGGGGGCGGGCGCCCCTCAGTTTTGGACTTTGTGAAAAAAAAATCGTCACCTAACTTAACAAAAATAAATTTTGTCCCACGTATAACACTGAACCCACGCCTTGCAAATGACACTCGCACTAGCCCTCGGCAAATGACTCTTGCAATTAGTCCCGCAAATGACACTCGCACTAGCTCCCGGCAAATGACTCTTGGAATTAGTCCCGCAAATGACACTCGCACTAGCCCCCGGCAAATGACTCTTGCAATTAGTCCCGCAAATGACACTCGCACTAGCCCCCGGCAAATGACTCTTGCAATTAGTCCCGCAAATGACACTCGCACTAGCCCCCGGCAAATGACTCTTGCAATTAGTCCCGCAAATGACACTCGCACTAGCCCCCGGCAAATGACTCTTGCAATTAGTCCCGCAAATAACAATCGCACTACGCCCCCGCATGCTTCTTAAGGTTACTTAAGGTTTTGAGTTCGAGCCCCATTGACGTCAATTACATAAGTGACGCCTCATAGGCTCCTTTTCGGGCCAGCTTTGTCTCCTCTGCAGCCCTGCTTCGTCACCTCTTCGGGTCTGCTTTGTCGATTTAGTTTTCTTGTCAGAACAGAATTTACACTTGGCCATTCATCCTATACTTTTCTTTATCGGCTGATTATTTCATCAACACAATATATGACCGCATGTTTCTACCCTTCTATCATAATAATGTCAATGTAGCGATAATAACAAAAGAAAATGCTGCAGAGTGGACATACCTGTGAGAAGTACTGGTCAGTGGTCTCAACCAGTTTGCTGGCCAATGTTTTCGTCTCCAGGAGAACGTAGAAGTTATCGAAGAAAACCGGGCGTTGAGCTGTAGAAATAGAGTTGGAAGTATGAATAAATATATTATCGATCCAGCGGCGTAGCGTGGGTATCGACCGCCCAGGGCGGAAGACGATTTTGCCGCCCTCTCATAAGGTATTTCAATTTAATCTATACATTTTTGCCGCCCCCTCCTAAAAAGTAATAAAAAGTGCCGCCCGGTGCGGACAGAACCCACCACCCCCCTCCCCCTAGTTACGCCACTGTATCAATCACTTAATTATAATTTTAAATGTTTGGGGGGTCGCGATCCATATCTTGAGAACCACTGAACTAATGAATGCTTATGTTGATGTATTGATATTGGTGTGCCGCGAGATGTTGATGTATTGATATTGGTGTGCCGCGAGAGGTTGATGTGCTGATATAAGTGTGCCGCAAGAGGTTGATGTACTGATATTGATGTGCCGCGAGAGGTTGATGTACTGATATTAGTGTGCCGCTAGAGGTTGATGTACTGATATTGGTGTGCCGCGAGAGGTTGGTGTACTGATATTAGTGTGCCGCAATAGGTTGATGTATTCATAAATACATGAGACATAAACTGGCCCTTACACTTTTATATCGCCAATTTAATTTCTATAAATATGTGTGTGATCTAAGTATTGCCATTTGAGAAGAAAATTATAATTAGCGACTTTTTTCACAACAAAAACAAAACACAATTTAAAGTTTAAGACTCATTTAGAGATGCCAGACAGAGCGAGTTAGATTAAAGTCTCCATAAATTATATACTTTCTTGTAGAGAACTGAACAATTTTAATTGAACAACTTTATTCCTAAAAAGCCGTATATATATATATATATGTGTGTATGTGTATGTATATGTAAATATGTATGTATATATATATATATATGTATATATATATGTATGTGTATATATATATATATATATATATATATATATGTATGTATGTATGCACATATATAGGCCTATATGTATGTATTTTTGTATATAAATATTAATATAATTTCTGAACCCATCGTTCACTAATGAAAGTGTAAGACATAGTACATTGTTACACCAATCCATCATCATTCAATCATTGTATCCACCATTCAATAAATTATTCAATCAAACATTTAATAAATTATTTCATCATACATTCGATCAATCACTTAGTACAATCAATCCATTATTTTATTCAATCATTCAATCAATCATTCAATCATTGTATCCATCATTCAATAAATTATTTCATCAAACATTCAATCAATTACTTAGTACAATCAATGAATCAATTTATTCAATCATTCAATCAATCAATCAATCAATCAATCAACTGACTAGACTGTCGGTTTATCTATCTTTAACAGATCGTGGAGAAAACTGACCATTTGGAGGGAATAGTTGGGGGATTGGGGGGGGGGGGGGGGTAGGGGGAAGAGACTGAGGGTGTCATGAAAGAATCACTTACGGTCTGAGGAGGAGGGCGCCACCGGCGCCCCCATGTGTCGGGCACAAAAGTCCGAGTCGTACGCTGCAAACACTGCTGCGAAGGCTGAGGTCAAGACAATGAAGTTGAATAAACACTTCCCCATTTTTGTAGCAGATCTGAAAAAAAAAATAAGGAAGAAAATTAAATATATATATATATATACCCTTTTAAAAATACCCTTTATGCCCAATGCACTCAATGAATATTTTGAATTCGAGCTTTTGTCATGTCATAAATTACAAATACCAAATGGCGCCCACGCTTAAACATTTGAGTCATCCACATTTCTATAAATATTTGTATCACATTCAGATTGAATACATTTTAATTGAATCTTTTATTTTGTAAAAGTTTTTATATATATATATATATTTCATTTCCTGTATATATATTTCATTTCCTGTTTTTTTTATTGTTGAGAAATGAACGTGAGTTGCTTTCAGTGACGTAACCAGCTTTAGAAGTGACCTAGGCTGGCTCTGATAATGCCACCCTCATGGCTAGCAACAGAGTAAGTGCCACACGAGGCGACCCCCCCCACTTGCCCCCTCCCCCACCCCCTAGTACGGATATTGGAGTGTTATCTTTTGATCCTGCATGTAACCCATATCCAGGCCCACCGACAGAAATTTCGGGCCCATGGGCAGGCCTGTCACGCCCCCAACTAGACAACCGCACGAAAGAATGAAATTTATGTAATCGCTTACCATGGGGGGCTTCTTGACCCGTGCGGGAGTGGCGGGCGGAGGTGGGGTGGGGTGCGGTGGGGGTTGAAGGCATGCGTTTAGACAGCCCTGACTTTTGGCTACTATCAGTTTTTTTTAATTGATTTTTGCATGTGCAAAATTAGGATCGATGATCGGGAATAGTTATTGACATTCAAAAGTGTCCAGGTTTTTTGGGGCGTTCGATTACATTGTTGTTATGTATATTGATTGATGAATCAGGGAGGGGGAGGGCACCTCTCCACCACCTTCCACTGCCCGAGGACACCCTATCTAGCAATGATTCCCTTTAATGATACTTTCACCACAGGGCCCTACATATATATATGTCAGTTTCTGCCGCGGGGCCCTAAATATTAAAGACCGGCTCAGTGATGAAGATTTCTCTTGATTAAATATTAGAACAACACAGATAAAAAAAAAAAGCTTTTTTGAAAATTAAGGAAGAAAATGTTTACGTAGGTCATCATTTATTTATTTAGTTTCATTTCAAATATCTCATATGAGGAAAATGCTAACTTACTTTTTTAAAAACAACAACAACATTGTTATGGCGGGAAAAGCAGAATAACACTAGTGTTGAACGCTTTAAAGGAAAAAGTTAATTATTTTAAAAGAAATCATATTATCGATCACCCACCTACACACACAAACACTCGCCTATATATATATATATATATATATATATATATATATATATATATATATAACACCTAAATATCAAGACCAATATGCACAGGTTAGAGGTCAACCTCAAATCCAGAGTCATGCCCTTTTGGGGTTATGACCTTTGGGTCAGATAAGGCAACGCCAACGGACTTTTATTTTGGTCAAGGTCGATTCTGAGTCAATTTAAAAAAAAAAATCCAGAAACGATTTTTTTTTCAAGAATGTAAAGTGATATTAAAAATCCTAATTACAAACAACAACAATCTTAATTAATAAACAAAATTCGACGCTGTAAAATAAATCGAATAAGCATAACATTACTGCAGATATTATGCTTCGATTGTGTACATGGTTAGATTGTATCGCACAATTTGAAAATAATTATTACAAATTAAAAAAAAACACATTATTTCCAGTGTTGTTTTTCACAAATTGTGCCTCACTTTTTGCTACCCAAAATGCTCGCTAGAGGGCCTCTTGAATTGATAAGCAAAACCAGTTAAAAAGATTGTTAAAAAAAAATTGCTCGTAAACCTAATTATGTTAAGCCCGACACCATTGGGTTAAATTAGCTCAGCAGTTCCTACAACCTCCAATATAAACGAATCTCCGCGGAGGTTGGCCGTAGCTGACCGGTATCAGTGGAATGTAAACTATCCCCCCCACAAACAGAACTGTTACACCGTTAACTTATTTTTGTGGGACTACCATGCATTTTAAATTCTTAAAATAGAATTCAAGTTCATCGACTAATTATAATAAACCGAACCAAAGTCTTATAACAACCCCTCTACACCCAACCCCTTGTAAATTATTAAATACTACTTTGTTCAACAAAATAATGTTCAAGCTATACATTGTTTAGAAATACATTATGTATCATTGTTTGAGGTATACACTAAACAATACCTTCGTCTAACTAAACGTTATGAAAAGCGTTTCCCAGCTATGCCGAATGGTGGGCAAGTGTGACTCTTAGTATTTTTAGTTGTGTGCTGGTCCCAATGACTCCCTCCCCCATCCATTCCCCCTTTCCCCCCCCCCCGGTTTATTTCATTACTTTTGTTCATCTTTAGTCTCCATTAATTGATAACGTTGCGGCCAATCTAAGACACTCTTTAAAACACATTTCGCTATATATATATATATATAAAACTGGGTACGCATTGATTGAATCCACCAAGCTGTTTAATAATATTACATTCACTGGCTCTATACAATGTCTAGCTTATGCATTGACTGGCTATACAGTGTCTAGCTTATGCATTGACTGGCTATACAGTGTCTAGCTTATGCATTGACTGGCTATACAGTGTCTAGCTTATGCATTGACTGGCTATACAGTGTCTAGCTTATGCATTGACTGGCTATACAGTGTCTAGCTTATGCATTGACTGGCTATACAGTGTCTAGCTTATGCATTGACTGGCTATACAGTGTCTAGCTTATGCATTGACTGGCTATACAGTGTCTAGCTTATGTATTGTCGACGGTGGGCGAATTTTTTTTTTTGAATCGCGGGCCACATTGGGTTCCAAAATTTGACTTGTGGGCCGCAAAAAATAAAGGGCGGAAGGATGCAGTGTTGACCTGTTCTATAGTAAATGAAATCCATAAAGTCAGAACGTAAAAGGCTAGTGCTGTGCTTCACTCTGAAACATGTGGCTTGCCAGATTTAACAATCTAAGGGGGGGGGCGGATTCACGCACGGCCCGGGCCGTCGGTTTCCCCAAGGCTGACCCAGCTACACATGACCTATAAATTGTCCAGCTGTGCAATGTTTAGCTTTAGAATGGAATAACTGTATTCCTCATGTATTTATAAGAATTAGAAGCGGGTGCAAAAAAAAAAAAAAACACGAAAAAGAAGTCATGCTGAGATTAGGTCAATTTTCGATCTGATAAACAATTGAGACGAGAGAGAGAGAGAGAGAGAGAGAGAGAGATATAAAACAAAAATGAAGCAGTAGTAGGCGTGTCTGAATAGTAAGACAAGAGCGGAGGAAAGAAGAGAAAGAAGGAAGTGAGGCGGAGAAAATTGTGAGTTAGAAAGAAAGAAGAAAGATATACACTTTATTTCACTCGTACACTTACAGTCGAAAAATGGGCTAGAGAAAGAGGAGAGAGAGATAGAGAGAGAGAGAGAAAGAAAGAGAGAGTGAGAGAAAGAAAGAAAGAGAGAGGGAGGGAGAGAGAGAAAGAAAGAAAGAGAGAGTGGGAGATAAAGAAAGAGAGAGCGGGAGAGAGAGAGAGAGAGAGAGAAAGAGAGAGGGGAGAGAGAGAAAGAAAGAAAGAAAGAAAGAGAGAGAGGAGGGAAAGAGAGAAAGAGAGAAAGAAAGAAAGAGGGGGAGAGAGAAAGAAAGAAAGAAAGAAAGAGAGAGTGAGGGAGGAGAGAGAGAGGTCGAATGAAAGACTAGATGGAAAGAGTGTCAATTATCTATCCATATATCTCTCAATCTCTCAATCTATCTATCTATCAATCTATCAATCTATCAATCTATCAATCTATCAATCTATCAATCTATCAATCTATCAATCTATCAATCTATCAATCTATCAATCTATCTATCTATCAATCAATCTATCTATCTATCTATCTATCAATCTGTCTATCTATCTATCTATCTATCTATCTATCTATCTATCTATCTATCTATCTATCTATCTATCTATCTATCTATCTATCTATCTAACTATCTATCTATCTATCTATCAATCAATCAATCTATCTATCTATCTATCTATCAATTTATCTATCTATCTATCTTTCTATCTATCTATCTATCTATCCATATATCTATCTATCTATCTATCTATAACTTATAAAAATTGTTTACCTATTTTGGGCTGTCCAGTTGCCACAGTTTTATCCCAAAAGTGTTTTTTTTTTTTTAAATTTCCCTTTCCAATTCTAATGTTCTTAGAAATAGTAACAACCAATAGTGGTTTAACAAAAAGCCATAACATCGACACGAAAGTTTAAAATTGCTGCTTTTATTTACCAAGTATTATACAACAAAGGAAAAGAAAAAAAATATCAAATATAAGATGTGGCTACATGCTAAGTGAATAACAGATGTGTGTGACTTTTCAACACATTGATAGCTATCAGTTTATCGGTAAATTTCAATATAGACTTTGGTATCATAACCGGCCTGTCTTTTCAATATTGCCATCTAATCAGACCAGATAGTTTCTTTATCAAGGTATTTCTACCGTCATGTCACGATGAAATCGGTCCATCAATAGGAGCTATGTCTGCCATCTCATTAACAATATCATCTCATTAGCCATATCATCACATTAGCAATATCATCTCATTAACAATATCATCTCATTAGCAATATCATCACATTAACAATATCATCTCATTAACAATATCATCTCATTAACAATATCATCTCATTAGCAATATCATCACATTAACAATATCATCTCATTAACAATATCATCTCATTAGCAATATCATCTCATTAGCAATATCATCTCATTAACAATATTATCTCATTAGCGATTATCATCTCATAAACAATATCCATTAACAATATCATCTCATTAACAATATCATCTCGTTAACATTATCATCTTGCTATAGTTCGCGACGTCTCTCAGTTTAATTGAGCTTTCCAGAAACTTGGCAAGAGGTGGGATGGCCTTGTGGTAGAGCGGGTAATTAGTGGACTGCAAGTCTCTGGTTCGAGCCCTTTGGTCTTTCATTTCCCACAAGAACTAAACCGTTTCACTTCAAAATTGGTACCTGGTATGAGTTCGGAAAATATTCTGCTTGTCACACAATCCACATCATACCGTGATTACCACACACATGTGAACTTTACCTCATAGATACAGCAGACTTTTGTGATATGCTCAAAACATGCCAACTTTGCTCCATGTTTCAAGTTGAGTCCCCTGAACTAAAAAAACCAAAACAAATTTATTTTCTCACTTAAAACATTTCTTCTTCTTTTTTTTTCGTTATCACTGAATAAATGGATAAATGTAAAAAAAAAAAAATCATTTTAATTTGTGCATAGTGCACTAACAATTTTTATTTAATTTCATTGCGCATTGTCGTGATTCTATAATATAACAGTATACATGCACTTTGAGTGAAATTATATATTTTAGTTGACTTCTAATTAGACTTATAAACTAAATTGAATGTTTTCGTATATCGAGCCATCCATTAAGGAATGCGTCTCTTCTTTTATAGAAATGTATTCTCTCTCTCTCCTCCACTCTCTCTCTCCTTCCCTCTTTTTTTTCCTTCTCCCCTACCCCTGCAGAATTATGTCTTCTCACTTCCTCCCGTTACCTCTCTTTCATTTTTTTCAGTCTCCCTCCCCGCCTCCCCCTCCCCCTCCCCCCCCCCCTTTCAATGAACAGTCTGTCCAACCCACCAAATACTCTAGTTGCAACTCACTGCTCCATTTGAATTCACTAGTGAGTGAATCATAGTGAGTGAATCATAGTGAGTGAATCATAGTGAGTGAATCACTTGTCATTAAGTCGGGTCCACTCCCTCATCTAAGTTTTGGCGACGGTGAAAGTAGTGAGCTTGACCTGCGTGGTGGAAGTTACAGGTTCCAGTCCTCGAGTCCTCATATCCACCACTACGGCTCGACGGCCAATGCTTCTTTGGTTATGATATAGTGGACTTGTTATGTCTTCACACAATACTGGTGGGTACATTTGAACTAAATTAACAAAACTTTGGGCAATAATTTTTTTTATTATTTTTCTATATTAAGTTTTTGAATTTAGTTAATCTTTTTTTCAATTTTCAAAACTCGTGAAATGTAAATAACTTCTTACTGACTATTGTTATGGCAACAAACATAACTCTAAGAAACACATTGAAAAAAAAAGTTAAATAACAAATGGTTGTCGTTCCTGAAGAACTTGTATTTTATTTTTACGGATATCTGACACATAAATTGTATATACAACGAAATATCAAACACAACATTCTGAAACATGCAGCCAGTTAGCTTACTAAAAATAATACAAAAACTGTTAGTTCAGTCAATACACAGAGAACGACAATTACCAAGTTTGGTAAAGAATTGAATAAGTACAATATCGAATACAATTAGGCATAAATTACTTTTCTTAATTACTAATTAGTGCTATTGCAAGCAGGGCCGCTGCCAGAAATTATGTCCCCCCCCCCATCACAATGATGCTCCCCATACCCGTTTCCCCCAATTTTTCAGCAAAATAAATTAAGCGACAGGGTGTTCAAAGTCACGAGGTCCCTGACAAATGTAAAGGTGCCCCCACCCCCTGGAGGCGCCCCTGATGTAGGTGTTGCATGCCGTCCCAAAAGGGGGTGCAATCCAAATTCATGTGTGGGATCACATGACCTACTGGGTTATGTCGGGAACAGAAGTCTGTTATATACTGACTTAGCAATAACAAGGAATATATGAGGGTGCAAAGGGGTGCAATACGCCCTGGGGACAGGATACAAGAGTTGTGGAGTACTATGGTGCAAAAAAAAATATATTATGGTGCAAAGGGGTGCAATACGCCCATGGTAGCACCTGAAGGGTGGCAACAGCACAATTTTATTATGGAGACAATTTTGAGCCCGGGCGGCAGAAGGGCTTAGTGCGGCCCTAACCAATAATGGAGGAAACAATGATCGCACATCAACAACCAAACTAATACCAATACACTATTTGTAGTACATATTTAAAGACAGTAATGACCAACAGTTTCAATCAGGCTTATTGAGTCAATGTCCAGAGGCGGATTGAACGAAGGGTGCATCGGGCGCCTACCATAAGCGCCGTCTTCGAAATCCCCTCCCCCCTCAAAGCACCAACTTTACATTTGCGCCATTATTTCCCTGTGTCTCTAAGAAGAACCCAAAACAAAAGTTTCTGCTCCCGGGCGTCAACAGACATTAATCTGCTTCTGGTAATGCCCAGTGTCCTAGTTTGTTGTTAATGTAGAAAAAACAACATACTACCAACTTAAAAACATTATAAGTATGTAAACAAAACATGGTACAACGGTTTAATTATAGAGAATCACTTTAAAAAACAAGTTGTGTCTGTTGATGCGTGTACTATAAATGGGGAGAAAAAACCCAATAAGATACTACTAGCTTACTAGACTTAATAATATATAAACCAGGCTTGCGGAGCCGAGCCGGAGCCGAGGAGCCGTGGAGCCGCTACTTTTTGCTGGAGCCGGAGCCGAAAAAATCTGGCGGCTCCGGCTCCCAATTTTTTTTTTTACAGCAGAATTTTTTTCTAGCTTTAAAATTCTAAATTTGTTTGATTGTTTACCTCCTACAACTTGAAATGTTGTCATGTTTTACGAACGCCACAACAGTAACATCATTTAAATTATAGCGTGCACGCACATCACCATCTTTTTCCCTCGTTCTCTCTCGTCCTGTTGGAAAACAAACGCATGCAAACCCGTGGCAGTCGGATATTTTTTGCACCCACACACACACACACTTGGAAACACACTCACTATTGGTGGCATACTCCCACCCAACTTGTGACAGGCACACACTATTGGTGACCCATTCACACCCAACCTGTCAGCCTGTGACCGGCACAAACTATTGGTGGCCCACTCTCACCCAACCTGTGCAGTGCCGTAGCGAGCTTAACTCGCGCCCGGGGCACAATACCTTTTTGGTTCCCCCCCCCCTTCGAAAAACATAAAATATGTATAATATACCATTTGGCGCCTCTTTGTGAGTAGCGTCCGGGGCATGATGCCCCCCTTGCCCACCCCTCGCTACGCCTATGTTACCAGCAAATGCTTTTATTAGATCAGTTTTTAGGTAGTTTGGAAAGAAGGGAGGGGAGAGCTGATTAGAGCCTTCCCGAGAAGTCTGAAGACCCAAAGCAAAAGTATCTGACAGAGCCAGCCCTCTCTGAATTCTCTCAGTGATAAATGCGGGCTGAGACTTAGTCTCTTAGAGCCCGTGAGGTCAGACTTGTTGTGTCCCTCAACATCTGGAGACTGCCATTGAGCCCAATGGCCAGCAAGCTTCCGGACTGGTCCACCCTGTGGTCCGCCGGTCCGGGGCACTCGAAAAGCACATGATCTACGGTTTAACAGCCCCCATCGCACATGGGAACTATACTTAAAAGGGCCCATTACGGAAATGATGACCTAGTTTTCCTATCTATAACGATGGATCTGGTTTCTGCTGTTTTGTGAATTTGACTAAGATATATTTTTCTCCTTATCAAATAGTTTTTTTCAAACTAGTGAGGTATAATCCAGAACACATTAAACGAAATAATGATTGAAAATATAAAATAACCTTTTTTTTAATGCGTTTCTAAATAAATATACATATATTAACGATCTTAGGGACACGAGTCATAAATATATATGTCAGTGAATGTGTATTAAAAACGTGATTTTTTTTTTTAAAACATGAACTTGGTCAGAAATAGTAATTATAGTATGACAGGAAAAAAAAATGAAATATGAGTAAAAAAAAAACATAATTTAAATAAAAATAAAACATTCGCATTTTTCTTTTAAGTCATTGACCTTCTAAACAGAACATTTGGCGCGAAACATAATTTCTAAACCTTTATAAAACTTTTTAAAATACAACAAATGACTAAAAATCTGTACAACAAAAAGCGTCTCCATTCACGTCATTCAGTACAACATACATTATAAAAACAACAATAATTTACCAAAAAAGAATATATTGGAGAAGTTGTGCCTGATTGGTCAGTCTGTGTTGGTTAATGCAAGTGGTCAGCTTATGTGGTGTGTGAAAGTGGTCAGTCTGTGTGGGGAGTGCAAGTGGTCAGCTTATGTGGTGTGTGAAAGTGGTCAGGCTGTGTGGTGTGTGTGTGGTCAGTCTGTGTGGGGAGTGCAAGTGGTAAGCTTTTGTGGTGTGTGTAAGAGGTCAGTCTGTGTGGTGTGTGGTTAGTCTGTGTGGGGAGTGCAAGTGGTCAGCTTATGTGGTCTGTGCAAGTTGTCAGCCTGTGTGGTGTGTGTGGTCAGTCTGTGTGGGGAGTGCAAGTAATAAGCTTTTGTGGTGTGTGTAAGAGGTCAGTCTGTGTGGTGTGTGTGTGGTCAGTCTGTGTAATGAGTGCAAGTAGCAATTTTTTGTGGTGTGTACAAGTGATCAGCCTGTGTGGTGTTTACATGTGGTCAGTCTGTGTGTTGTCTGTGCTATTGGTCAACAGCCTGCTTGTGTACTGTGAAACCTTTCATGCTAGGTGTTAGCTGGCCGAGCTCATGACCACAGTGTCGTCACCAGAACGCCTGAACTTCTTGACCAGGAAAATGACCAGAACCCCCAGGACAAGTCCAAGAATCACCATCCCGACACCGATGCCAGCCATTGAACCTGGATGGAACAGAATCATGATATGTATATGGGTGAGGTCATCAATCAATCCATCTATAAAAGTAAAGTTACCTTAAACCCCAAAGAGCTCACCGGGACAGATGAAGTGTAGAATTCATCTGTTTCAGTAACTTCAGCATATAAAGGGATTGTGTGGTTAGCACGACGCCCAGACGCCTTTACTTCTCCCATCTTAAGGACAGGTACCCATTTAAAGCTGGGTGGACTTGGGGACTTACACCAGGACCTGAAGAAATCCTAAGGTTCTCACTGAGGTTCGAACCCATGACTCTCCGATCTACACCGCACGACTACCCGTCCCCTAATTCATTCATATATTGATCATCTATCTATCCATACAATCCTCCATCTATCCATACAATTCTCCATCCATCCATACAATCCTCCATCTATCCATACAATCCTCCATCCATCCATACAATCCTCCATCTATCCATACAATCCTCCATCCATCCATACAATCCTCCATCTATCCATACAATCCTCCATCCATCCATCCATCCAATCCTCCATCTATCCATACAATCCTCCATCCAACTATCAATCAATCTACCCACCCGTCCATCCATCCCTCCGACAATCCACCAGACTATCAAGCCATCCACCAACTGTTTATTCATACACTCGTCATTCTGTCTGTCTATCTATGCAGCTTTCCCAGACCTCTGCCCCCCTCAGTAAGAAAAACGTTTTCAAAACTTACCAGCGGAGTATCCACTGGATACAGTGGCCACGTATTGAAATCTGCCCTTGTTTTCTGTGATGGCCGCCGACCCTGGTCGAGCATAGACAGTTGTCTTTCCCTGTTTTAGATATAACGTGATAGTCCGTAAACATTTTTTTTCTTACCTCCCCTTTTTGAACGTCACACCGTTAAAACGAATTCTTCAATTTAACAAAGTGTCTTTAGCTAATATGATTGGATCAGAATAATATAGAAATATGTTCTTCAGGATGAAAACTCGTACCAATAAAATAAGTTCAATTTATCAATTCGTTTTATAAAGCCTGGACTTGTGTTTGAATATAAATCCAAATTATTACATAATTGAAAACATTGGTTTTACACTTAAAACATTTCTTTTTTCCGTTATCATTGGACAAATAAATAAATGTAACATAAAAATCACTACTCTGTGTAGAAAGTTGAACAATGTTTACGAAACAATTGCATTTTTTTAATACTCAAAGTGGTGTTTACATATATATTTAGGTATATATATATATATATATATATATATATATATATATATATATATATATATATATATAATTTTGAGTCCTTTCCCTGCTTATCTTTAGAGTACCCATTTAATTCTATGAGGTCACAGTTCACACACAGTGTTGTGTTGTGTTAGGTGTGTTTTTGTTTAAATTAGTTATCACTTTACAGCTTACAGAGCTAAATTTAAATTCACTACAAATTGTTTTGCACCCCATTTCACACTACTGGACGGCGCGTGCGCATAATTATAATGCGCATCGCTCTTGAACGCTGAGTGGGTAAAATAATGGACTTACGTCCGCTCCGATGTCCACGAAGAACTGACCAGCGTTGACCTGCTGCACCAGCCTGTCCACAATAATTTTACTGGGTGTCTTGTCGGGCGTCTTCCCTACGTCACCGGCGACGTTCAACTGGTCCAGAAGTTTGAACCTGACGACCATCTCGTTGTTGCTGGAGGGTTGAACCTGACGTGTCACGGTAAAGACATTGGTTTAGAAAACAAGAGCTGAAGGAATGTCTAGCTCACAGTTTAACACAAGCTAACTTTAAACCGCAGCGGAAGAAGTAGATATATGGCTAATTGAACGCTTTTTTTTGAGCACACGATTGAGAACATAAGTAAACACACAACTATGCCCGTAATTACATCTAAATTTGAGTCATGGGGGTTAAACCCATTGTTTGACATAGGTTAAACCAGTGGTTCCCAAACTTTTTTGACCCATGGACCCCTTTTTATAGTCAAAACTTGTCTACGGACCCCCAAGGGAAAAAGCTGTATAAATGTGTGGTATGAAAATTTAAAAAAAAAACAACATTTAGTTGAAGAAGTTTTTAAAGAAATTATAATTTGTGTTCAAAATAAAAAAAAAATAATGACTTGAGATGATGATATGACTGTATTTATGTCCAGCTCAATGTTTGTGAGTAGTGACCGCAAATCCCCATGAGCACTAACTTCTGGTCGGTTTTTGTTGTGTATGTGTGTGATGAGGTTCATAACGGCACTGAATCAACGTTCTACCAAATAGTAAGACGGAAAAGCTGTCAACAACTTCTGTACAATAACCCATAATGCGGGATATAAAATTGGGATCTGTTTGTATAACCAGAATTTGTGGTATCCTTTTTTTTAAATTGGTTTAAGTTCCTCATTTGTGGATATTTCAATAAGCTGCTCCTGTATTAGTAAGGAATCATCTGTGTTTGGGATCTGAGTTTGTCCAAGCGTGAAAGGGCTCTATAGTACTCTACACCCAGTAAGGAATATCCAAGTGAAAAATGTCTTCAAATCTTTGGGTCAGGTCTGAATGAGGGACCGTAAAGTGTTGACAGTAAGCACGCTGATCTTCAACTTTATTTTGCAATTTCGAAATATTTCGTAACTGAAAACATTATCCTCTTTCCAAATTTTGTTTGCACAGAAAAAGTTTTGCCACAAACGCCGACATTACGCTTTTAGATTTGATTAAATTTAATTGGTTACCTTGTAGGTTCAAATTAGTTTCGTTAAATTTATCAAATAAATCAGTAATATGGGCTATGCCACTTTTTGACTTAATTAAATTGTGTCGCAAATCATTGTCTTTGCTTTCCAGGAATTCCAACACTGAATCAAAGAGCGCATACAATCGATTTCAACATGCACCTTTAGATAACCAACTTACTTCTGTGTGAAGTAGTAAACGTTATAGACTTCGTCATTTTTCAAACAAAGTTAAGAAAACAATATCTCCTTTTGATTTTATTAACTGCTTTAATGAAATAATCTAGTGATATATGCAAACGTTCACTAAGATTTTTTGCGACAAAATGATGTCGATGAATGACACAAATTACTGAAAATACATTCGGTACAGCTTGTTTTAAGTATGCCAGACAGCATTGGTATCTTCCTACCATTGCCGGAGCACCATCAGTAGCAACTGAAATTGTATTATTCAAGGGTAGAGATTTTACATCGAACAATCTTTTTAATTCAGTAAATAACGTTTCACAGTTTGTCTCCAAACATTTAGCCAATAACAATTCTTGACCAAATTTTTCTTCTTTTACAAATCTTACATAAGCTAAAAGTAAAGCTTGGGTTCCTAGTAAAGTGAACTTGTCAAGCTGTATAGAAAATTCAGATGTTTTACTATATAAAGAATTTTCTACGGACTGAGCCAATTCGGCAATCCTTCTTTGTACTTTATATATTATCGAAAGCTGGTTTGTACAAATCTGTGCGTATTACGTCATTTACAGCTGGTGGTATGCAGCTTTCTTGACTTTGCGATCATTGAAGAAAAGTTATAAGAAGCAGCAAGCAGTCCATCATTATCTCGCTTAGATGTTGTCTCAATGAGTTGTTGCATTGCAGTACTTTCCAAATTTTTTATTTAACTGTTTGAAAAAATGTTAAATTCTTATTTTTTTTGTCTAAGACTGTGAAGATTTGTTTATAGACTTTGTATCAGAATAACATAGAACTAAATTCGATGTACGATGTAAACTATTTTATAGTTTTTGTTTATATTGTAGACAAATTAGTGCATCCAGCGGGCGTTATTTCATTCCTGTATAAACGTGTAATCGGCCGTCTGTCTCACACCGTGCCATGCTTGTTATTAATTTAATTAGCTGGCACTACTAGTTTATTTATTGTTTTTTTAAATTTTAATTTCCATAATAATAAAAATAGAACATAATTTTACTATTTTACATTAAACCTTTCGCGGACCCCCTGAAGTTGTTCAGGGACCCCCAAATCAATTAAAATTCTTCACGGACCCCCTGAACGATACCAGGGACCCCTGGGGGTCTGTACGGACCACTTTGGGAACCACTGGGTTAAACCTATAGCCAATACATTTTTCAACCCACAGTTGAGTCCGCAGTTAAACCCTGAGCTAAACCCACGATTGAAACCATCGTTAAATCCAATTTGGCCCGCGATCCAAAAAAGTTACAGACCTACATTTAAACCAATAGCTAAACATAGTGTTAAGCCCATAGTTAAATGCAAATTTCTTCAGTATCCGGTGACCTATGAGGTCAGTGCGCGAGGTGGGGGGAGGGGACAGGGGGGCGGCAAATACCCAGTGGCCCGGCGAGTTTTAGGGGCCCGGACTGAGCTGGCCAATCAACTTTTGAACATATTATTATCAGCACGGGGGCCCGTGACAGCCCTGCCCAGGGGCCCGAAATTTTTCTCGGTGGTCCTGTATCAGGTCGCTGAAACGGTTTTCCAAACAGCACATTCATTATATCCCATTAACTTTTATTAAGAATTGATCGCCAATTTACTGTTTCATACGTTTCCTCAAAGAAAGGTTACATTATTATCATTTTTATTTTATTTTCAACTTTCAACATTTGAACAACTCACATCAATATCGTTGATTCGGAGCGGGGATGGCAGTTGAGTGGCTCCGACAAAGGCTCCGATAAAGTTCTGCTTGAAAAAGCCAGGGCTGGAGCTGTAGTACCGGTCAAACTGACCTGTAGGGGTGAGATACAGGGGAGGTTACCGATTTAAATTGACACTTCCGAAAGACGCCATATTTTTATAATTCTAATCGTTATGGTTTGCTCAAAACTTCTGTTTACTTATTTATCGAAGTATTTCTTTAGAATAAAATCGATTTTTATGGCACTTGTAAGCATGGGCGTATTCATGGGGGGGGGGGGGGGGGGCCTTTGCCCCCCTCCCTTACATTTAAAAAAAAAAAAGTAGATATTTGCCCCCCCCTGGAAAATTTTTGCCCCCCCTGGAAAAATTCCTAGCGACGCCCATGCTTGTAAGTGCTAGACTTTCTTGAAATAATACACACATGCTCCCGCTCCATAAAATGCATGATTCAATAATAATTTTGCAATTAATTAATTAATTTTTTTTTTATCAAATAAGAGTAAAAAAAAATTCTCATTAAATTAATTAGGGAAATAGCCGTGCTTAACTATCATCAACGACACTAATAAATGCATGAATAATTCTTCGTTTCAGATCGTGCTAGCACGTGATCTTCGCGTGCCGGAAGGCCAAATTAGCGGTTACACTCGTGTGCGTTACAAAATCAAAAATTAAATATATTCTAGAAAAAGTTTACTTTTAAAAACTCTATTTTTATCTTGTCTTGTTGTGTATCAATATTTAGGTGCCACACCGTTTGAAGAGTAAAATAACACAAGTGGCGGCATTTTTTTAAAGTCATTAATTAAGACATTTCAAATAGAGATGCGCTTTCTGTGTGATTTATAAAGATATATATCAATTTATCAAGATTTATTGTAAATCAAAAAAAAAATACTTCAATAATATTCAAACTTAAAACAACGAACCAAACCTTTTAAGAAAACTTCAACGTTCATCGTGTTGTTTGGAGTGTAACAAGTGGAAAGGTCAGGAAACCATTTATTTGGGTCAGTGGAGAACTCGTATATATGGAACTGAACCAAAGTCTGCAAAATGTAGACAGAACAACGTCAGTATGAGAGCTGGTACATTTCTTCCCATGCACAGGGGCGTATTAAAGTGGGGCGCTATAGTAGTCGCGTTATTAGGACCATTAACTAAAAAAAATAAAAACAGTTTTGAAATTTAAAAAAAAAACATTTTGAAATAAAAAAAAAACCATTTTGAAATTAAAAAAAAAACCATTTTGAAATTAAAAAAAAAATTTTGAAATTTAAAAAACCCATTTTGAAATTTAAAAAAAGCCATCGTGAAATTAATGCCTCAATCAAAGGTCCAATTGCATTTTAAGCTAACCCTATTTGCACATGCTTTTTTTTTAATTTTAAAAATAAAATTATTTTCTATGTGACATTCATTGTTAATTTATCTCCGGCAACTATAATGACATGACTGTACAGGAAGAAAGCATATATTTATGATCATTTGAATATGAATACGTCTCACCGAATCTTGCTCCAGCTGTAGCATAACCGGCATAACCCCCGGGTTACGGTATCCGGTCTTCTTTTGCCAGTCTGCCTGTTTTTGATGTATGAATAGACAAAATTAATATTAACTTTACACTATCATGTATGAATAAACAAAATTAACACTATTATGTATGAATAGACAGGATTAATATTAACTATACACTATCATGTATGAATAGACAAAATTAATATTCGCTAAGCACTATATTTCTTTCGAGCTCACCCACTAAAATCATTGATTACTAATTGAGCAACAAAAAAGTATTATTATTGATCAAAATAATCTAAGCGTGCGTTTGTAAGAACCAAAGCTTGTGCTTGTAAGAACCAAAGCTTGTGTTTGTAAGAACCAAAGCATATGTTTGTAAGAACCAAAGCTTGTGTTTGTTAATATGGATACGTGACGTCATTAAACTACGGGGTTTGGCCTGGTTGGTCGGTTGGTTTATAATCTTAATAAGGTAAATATTTCATATTGTGGCAGGAATTTGAAACCTTCTCCCAAAGATAAATCGCTCATTACCTCACCACACGCGCTCGATTCTTATGTGTGAAATGTAATACATTAAAAACAACCATCACTCACGCTGGCGAAGTACCAGGTATACATTGTGTTCTGGGCATGGTCTGGCTGATTGCTATTCATGTAGGCGCTCCAGGTGTCACAGTCAATCTCCCTGACCCTGTGCTGAGGACAGTTGGAATAGAAACATTGGTCAGATATAGGTAGGTCTATCTATCTATATATCTATCTATCTATCTGCTTGTCTGTCTATCTGACTGCCTGTATAAAAGTCTGTCTACCCGTCTTGTATTCAATATCCATTCGATCAATCTATTATTATGTGTATGTCTATCTATATACATATTTGTCTGTCTTAGTTGACTATCAGTCTCTTAATCACTTGTCTGTCGATGTATTCACATATGACCGTATATCTGCCAATGTATCATTTATATCGATTAGTATGACTATACACCCGTCTATATATCTGAGTATCTGTCTGTAAACCAGTCTATATATTTATTCATTCGTTCTGCATGTCTCTGTCTGTCTGTCTGTCTACCTATCTGTCTGTCTGTCTGCCTGTCTACCTGTCTGTCTGCCTGTCTACCTGTCTGTATTTCTATCTGCCTGCCTGTCTGTCTGCCTGTCTACCTGTCTGTCTGCCTGTCTACCTGTATGTATTTATATCTGCCTGCCTGTCTGTCTGCCTTTCTACCTGTCTGTCTGCCTGTCTACCTGTCTGTATTTCTATCTGCCTGCCTGCCTGTCTGTCTGTCTACACTGCAATAAATGTTCAATTCAACTCACCACGCCCATGTACTGATACTGTTTGCTGTCCAGGTCAAAGAACTCGTCCGAGTTCCTCATCCTGACCAGACCGGAGGACAGCTGGTAGGCGTCATTACGATTGCCGCTGATACTGGTCACTGTGCACGCGCCGGACGTAAGGTCCAATGAGTAAGAGACACCTGGCGAGACAGGAGCAAGACACATCAATGACCAGGTAGAACTATTCAATAGCAATACAGAAAAAAAAATCATACAACAGGTCAGTCGTCCAAAGCAATCGTGCTGCTTGATTTAACGTGCTGCCAACTGTACTGATTTTAGCATTGTGTTTATGTTCACCAAAGACACGGACAAGCATTCGTAATATCTCAGATTTGAATAGAACAAACAATAACAACCCCAACCAACAGACTACATATAGAAAGTTAAACGGATCATGTGACACTAAACAGGGATGCCAACTTATTAATTTTCTTTTTGGATAGGCCTTCCAATTCTAAATGGGCCTCCGCTTCAAATTGGGCCTCCACTTCGACATGGGCCTCCACTTCAAAATGGGTCCTCACTTCGAAATGGGCATCCACTTCAAAATGGGTACTCACTTCGAAATGGGCTTCCACTTCAAAATGGGCCCCCAATTCAAAATGGGCCTCCACTTCAAAATGGGCCTCCACTTCAAAATGGGCCTCCACTTCAAAAGTAGTAATTCCCGAGTAAATCTGATGGTACAAGGGCTTCAACGGGTACTTTTGCCTAGGACCGACATTTATCTCTACAAGCAGCGACGTTGATATATTTTTGAGGCCCAAGAGGGAATCTAATTTTTTGGGGGCTTAATCAAAGTTATATTTGAGGCCCCCAGACCATGTAAATTTTGGGGGGAAATGGGAAAAATACATAAAAGAGACGTAGGCAAAAACGCTGACATGGTTTTTACTTGTAATAATCTTTGTCAATTGGAGCTCTGCGAACAATCTTACCGCTTAGTCATTTTAATCGGTTTAGAATAGGTAAGTCAAAATAGAGGGCCCCATTAACAGAGGGTCCCATTTACAGAGAGTCACATTAACAGACAGCCCCATTAACAGACGGTCCCATTAACAGACGGCCCCATTAACAGATGGCCCCATTAACAGACGGCCCCCATTAACAGACGACTCCATTAACAGACGGTCCTATTAACAGACGGTCCCATTAACAGACGGCTCCATTGACAGACGGCCCCTTTAACAGACGGCTCCATTAACAGACGGCCCCCATTAACAGAGGATCCCATTAACAGACGGCCCAGGATGTCAGCCACCTCACCTGTGTTGTAGTCGTCCACGACCCTGATGTAAGATTTGTCGTTGGGATTCCCACGTTGAGGAGTCGTGATGTAATCTTGTATGTACAGGCCCATGATCTTTCTGTACTCAACCTGAAGGTAGGGGTCAATTATTAAAAAAAAAAAAAAGATTAACACGCTCATCCAGTAAAGGTCATTGGAGGTCAAAGTTCACGAGTTTTTTTGTACGGCATGTTCCACCATCTGTCCAACAATTGTCAATATATCAAATTTTATGCACCAGAAGTTATACGTCAAATAAAAAATAACTTACTATAGAGTACACATTAAATGTTATAGTGGGTAAATGATAACTTACAGCTGAGTACACGAGGTTGGGAGGCTGCGGAATGACATTGTTATAGTCCAGGAAGGTCACTTGCTCAGCTCTGTATTTAAAGTAGTCTGGGATGACCGGAAGCGGCTTTTGTGAGTTGGGCTTGTTAGCACACAGCATGTCGGCTGGGATCTACACACAGTTACAATATTTGTACTCACCGTTAATGTTTAACCATAACTTTTACTTTAAATTATAATCTGATAGTTGTAAAATGTTCTGTAATTTTTTTTTTAAATTAAAGGTTGGAATTTTGAATTGTGGTCATTAAGTCAAAAAGTATTTATAGCCTACCTCAAAATGTCTGTCATTCGTTTGAATTTTCGAAAAATGTGTGTAGTCGGTGCTGAAAAAAAAAGAAACCAAAAGTTAACTAAAAAAAATTAATTAAAAGATACTTTTTTACAAAAGGCCAATCTGGCAAACGTTATTAAAAAAAATAGTTAGTTAGAAAGCCAATCTGGCAAACGTTATTATAAAAAAAATAAATTTGGCAAAAGTTATTTAAAAAGCCA
The DNA here is from genome assembly GCA_021962125.1 of Bulinus truncatus. Classification (NCBI taxonomy): domain Eukaryota; kingdom Metazoa; phylum Mollusca; class Gastropoda; family Planorbidae; genus Bulinus; species Bulinus truncatus. Next base: position 208,872 of record JAGDYQ010000083.1, read on the forward strand.
ATCTGGCAACAGTTAATTAAACAAAACCATAAAAAAAAAATCGCTCTAGCTTCAAACGTTTAACTTCTTATAACTCCATTAGATCGCAACTAGAGGTGGGGTAGTAAATGGTTTGTTCATGAATTCCAACACTTTGTTTTTAACATGTAAATTATACATTTCCTTAAACAAGTAAATTATACGTAGCTATCGCTAAGGTATTTTATTTAACATTATGTATATGGGGGGGGGGATCGTTTGTTTACATTTAGCTGCCACATAAACGTAAACATAAAATTCAGGATATGGACCGTTGGTCTTTAAAGTTTGATCCTACTCACTCGACTCGAACCTCGTACCCTGAACCATTCAGCATCAACGTGCTGGAACTGATGGGCAGCACAGGGACGTACTCAGCGTCTGATGGGGTCTCCACGGGAAGTCTGTATCTGGATGCATCTGAAATATTTACAATATGTAATAAGACCCATAGATAGCATGAGCACATTTCATATTGGTCAATGATAACAAATGAGAGACAACCCAAGAAACATACATAGAGAGAGAGAGACAGAGAGAGAGAGAGAGAGAGAGAGAGAGAGAGGTATGTATTTAGGTGGTAGATAGATGGATAGTTAGATACACAGTTAAATAGATAGATAGATTGGTAGAGAGATAAATCGATATATAGATAGGTAAGTAGGTAGGTATGTAGATAGAGAGATAGATAGATAGATTTTTAAACCATGTAACATAACTGTTTAAGACCACTGATTTAAAAATACATCACTTGTGTCAGTAAAAAGTAAGTAAAGTTCTCTTAGCCCTAACGGGCCATCGGGGCAGATGAAGTGTAGAATTCATCTGTTTCTATAACCTCGGCATATAAAGGGATTGTGTGGTTAGAACAACGCCCAGCCGCCTTTACTTCCCCAACTTAAAAGTCAGGTGACCCACTTTAAAGCTGGGTGGACTTGTGGGACGACTTTGAAACACATTTTCACCTGGAAAAATTCCCATGGTTCTCACCGATGATCGAACCCAGGGCTCTCAGTTTGACAGACGAGTGTCTACACCACTCGGCCACCCGTCCCACTACTTGTGTCAGTCTATGACATAAAAAAAAAGCTACCAAACGGATGCACAAACTTTTTTCTGCCATTGCTTGCTGAATGAAGGCTTGTTTTATTTTTAGCACTCCAGTCATATAAATGGGTCACGCGATGCTATGAGCTAAGGGGACGGATGGTCGTGCGGTAACGCGCTCGACTGTCGATCTGAAGGTACCTGGTTCGATCTCCGGTGAGGACCAAGGAAATTTTTCAGGTCTTGGCTCAAGTTCCCGATATATCTCCCGTGGTGCCTCCATGGCCATTGCACTATCGGCTATGGTGGGGATGAAAGAAGGGCACCATAAAACCGTCCCATTAGTGGTTTATAGGATCTAAGGGATTTCATCTCATCCTTACAGGGACTTTACACATGCTATGAGCTGTCGGTTTCAAATGTCGGAGTATATATAATAAACAGTTTCTTCACGACACAAGAGTGGTTCATATGAATAGGCAGACTAGGCATAATAGCCTCACTACCATAGGCCACCCCCCCCATCACACCTCCCCCCGCCCCGCCCCGGGGCCAGCAAACAAAGCCTTATCAAAAAGTGATTCTAAAAGAGACTACACCATTGATTTTTTTTTCCTTTGACAATCCCTCCTCCCTCCCATTCAACCCCCCCTGAAAAAACGGCATGAACACGACATCATACCAAGAACGAGAACGACTTTTCGTTACCTACGATATCCCATGTGATGACGTAAGTGATGTCCAGTCCCGGGTAGTACTCACACAGGATCCACCTTTGTGTATCGATACCTGCAGTGGAGGGGGAAGGGTGGGGGGGGGGTAAGGACACGTGCAAAAAAAAAAACAGGTAAAAGATTAGATATAACTAAAATTTGCTACCATAGTACCCTTACACCAGTGGTTGGCAAAGTGCGGCTCCGGAGCCGCATGTGGCTCTTTGGCTCATTAAGTGCGGCTCTGGCATTTAGTTTTGTTTAGTGTACTACTTATTTAGTGTACTACTTATTTAATGTAATAAAAGTTTACTAAACAAGTAGATTTGGCTCCCAATTTTTTTTTAATTGTTGTAATGTTCATATTTGGCACTTTGGCTGATAAGTTTGCCGACCACTGCGGCTTACACCATCAAGTTAAGTTAGATTGTATTCAAATATTAATTACTCCTTTTTGTTTTATTGTTTTTTTTTTACACACATTGATATAACATAAACAATCTAAATAAATAATAGCGATTTGGGCTCTGCGTTAAATCGAAAGTAAAGAATTAATACAGCAGTATTCCAGTTTAAAATACAATCGGATCTGCTCTAAACCAAAATAATAGCCTAGCCTACTGATCATCCTTAAGGGATATATCTCTATGCACAGGTTTTGCAGGGTACAGTTAGTTATAAACATTGTAGATCTATAGGATGTAGCATTTATTTTAGTTATAAAAATATATCTCTAACTGTCTACCTAACAAACCAAACACCAAATATCAATCTATCTACCTACTAGCCTAAAAACCCGGTCCAACGAATCCATCTAATCCAGCTAATTTATCAATCTAATATTATCTTTCAAATCTATCTGTCTATATTTCCGCCTGTGTGTCTATCTATCTATACGCCTATCTGTCTATCTAAACTCTATATCTCTCCCTCTAAACTATTTTGTACTTTTTAAATCTTCTATCTGACAAAAAAACAACAATGTTTGGCTAACCTCTGGACCGCGACTCTCCCAGGAATGAAACATTTCTCTTGATCGAGTAGTCCCAGCCAAACACAACTGAGGAGAGGACAGGAATGAATGTTACAGAATTATGTTAGTCAGTGCTTTTTTCTAGCGAAAAATGTTTGGGAACTCATTTCACATCTGTTTTTTAACTTATGTCAGAAAATACTATAATAGTCTATAATTGAATTTTCCACTGAACACAAATTTTAGTGTAATGGATATTTAAAGAAATAAACGTTTTTATAAGAAAATTAGAGACTCAAAGAGTTTATTTATAATAAAAACCGACCATCTGGCCAAAAAAGGTATGGGAACTCAGCTCCCATGAATTCCCACTGAAAAAAAGCACTGATGTTAGTAGTCGAATCCATCCGTAATTAAGATAATGTGTATCATTTATATGCAAATTGTATATGCTGTCAGTCTAATTATTTATATTTAAAAAAACACATTCATCTATATTCCTTTGTGCTTTGTATATAAGCATAAAGAACATCAATAAATTTTTCTGTAAAAAGTTATGATCGCCAACACTGACACGTCGTCCCTGTGTGTAGCACATCTCTACGGCTGTTTATTAAGTTTAATATTCAGTTAATAGTAAGTTTTGATATTCAGTTAATACTAAGTTTTGATATTCAGTTAATAGTAAGTTTTGATATTCAGTTAATAGTAAGTTTTGATATTCAGTTAATAGTAAGTTTTGATATTCAGTTAATAGTAAGTTTTGATATTCAGTTAATAGTAAGTTTTGATATTCAGTTAATAGTAAGTTTCGATATTTAGTTAATAGTAAGTTTTGATATTTAGTTAATAGTAAGTTTTGATATTTAGTTAATAGTAAGTTTAATATTTAATGAAAAGTAAGCTTACTTACCTTTATAATTAGGCAAAAAATAATTTGTCAAGTTTTTTTCTTAGATTATTAAAAATATATAAAAATGTTCACGTACTCAACACATCAAATATGGGGAAAAAAAGCATGCATTTTTCCTCCCACGATTTAACTTGGTAAACATTTTCTGGCTAATTATTATGACAGTCTAAAAATCTGGCTAGTCAAGAGTAAGCGTTATTATTTCCCGAATTTTGTCCCCTGTTAAAGATGTAAATGTATCAAAAAATAGTACCAGACGGATCTTGAAGTTCAACGGACCCATTTACTATCTGGGCCCTGGTCATGGAGAATAACGGGGACTGGTCGAACTTTGTGTCAATACAGGAAGCTGGGAACAAAACAAAACAAAAAAAAACTAAAAATACCGTTAATTAAAAAGGGAAAAGGAGACTATATCACATATAACTAATTAATAATGTATATATATATATATATATATATATATATATATATATATATATATATTACATATACTAAAACAATGTAACGATTACATTTCCTCTGTATACTACATATATTAAAACCTTGTAACGAGTATATTTAATATAACAATGGAATATACTCCTTACATTTTTTGTCTAACGGCACAACCATCACTTCATCGTACTGTGTGTCCATCCATATTTGGGTCCTTGATGTTGGACTTATCTGTGTCCCGTAGACCAAGCCGGCATCCTGGAAGGTCAAAATCGATATAAACTATAATCTTAGCATCCTAACTAAAAACACGAGATGATGAATTCCTTCCCCCCCCCCCCCAGTGGCGTAAGCAAGGGGAGGGCGATAAGGGGGCATCATGCCCCGGCCGCTTCTAACAAAGGGGCGCCAAAGGGTCAGCAAAACATATGGTAATATTATATGGTTTTCGAATTGGGAGGTGGGGGGGGTGTGTCCCCCCGGGGGTGAGTTAAGCCACTGCTTCTCCCTCATCCCCGGTTAATATGACAGTAAATACCGGCCTTTGCAAGGCAGTCTTCACAGAATAATTCCCCCCCACACACACAGACACATAAACACCCCCTAAGCAAATAGTGTTGCAAAAAAAAAAAAAAGAATGAGAACCGCTGTGCTAACCAGTTTCCCCCAAGCTACGCAGTTTCCCCCACAGCTACACAATTTCCCCCGCAGCTACGCAGTTTCCCCCACAGCTATACAATTTCCCCCACAGCTACGCAGTTCCCCCATAGCTACACAATTTCCCCCGCAGCTACGCAGTTTCCCCGCAGCTACGCAGTTTCCCCCACAGCTACGCAGTTTCCCCCACACCTACGCAGTTTCCCTACAGCTACGCAGTTTCCCCCACAGCTACCAGTTTCCCCCACACCTACGTTGGGCGCATGAACATCCAGACCTTTATAACATACTCTAATTTATATAAATGAAAACCTGTTTAAAATAGTTTCACTATATTAATGTATTGATTCAATTAACTTTACAGGTATTACATTCTATATCTTGAGTTTAGGTTATACAACACTAGAATTAGTTTTACTTGAATTGTTAACATTTGATGATTCTAATACTGTAATACAAACATTCACATAGTATAAAACATGCCCCTAACGTTTTTCGTTTTCATAAAAATTAGAAGCTCTTATAAAGTCTATTACTATTACCATGTTACCAATTTATTCAGAAATTATTTTCTGCTTTTTAGTACGCAAGAAAACCGTTGTCTTTTATAAAATATTTTTTTTTTATGTAATTATTTTTATTCCCAGGGCTAATGTCGCACTCACTACAAAGTCACAATAATTTCAACGCTTCCGTAAACACTATCCGCTCACACGTGTGTTGTCTATGTCAGTTAAGCACGCTGAGTCAGATCGAGCACCTGAAAGAATAAACCATCCGGTTTACTGGCTGTCATAACATCAGTTTTACTGGCTGTCACACCATCAGTTTTTACTGACTGCCACATCATCAGTTTTTACTGACTGCCACACCATCAGTTTTTACTCACTGCCACACCATCAGTTTTTACTGACTGCCACACCATCAGTTTTTACTGACTGCCACACCATCAGTTTTTACTGACTGCCAAACCATCAGTTTTTACTGGCTGTCACACCATCAGTTTTACTGGCTGTCACACCATCAGTTTTACTGGCTGTCACATACGACTTGGAAATAAGTAGAAAAAAAATGTACTTCTCGTATTGCGAAAAGTCGCTCGTATATCAGGTGACGTTTTAGTTGTTTTTTTTTTATTATTTCGCACGTCTCGCGAGGCGTTGATCGTATATCAAATCAAAGTTTGTTTTACAATTGTGTGCTTGTCTTGTGAAACACCTGTGTGTGTGTGAAGTCACTGTAATAATGAGATGAAATCTCTCAGATCCTATAAACCACTAAATGGGACGCTTTTTTTTTTTTTGGTGCCCTTCTTTCATCCCCCACCATCATAGCCGATAGTGCTATGGCCATGGAGGCACCACGGGAGATATATCGGGAACTTGAGCCGAGACATGAAAAATGTCCTTGTTCCTCACCGGAGATCGAACCAGGTACCTTCAAGTCACAGTTGAGCGCTTTACCGCACGACCATCCGTCCCCCTTAATTAATCGTCCACCTAAATGGGGCAATTTTTAAGGTATTGTAGTGCCCTTCTTTCATCCCCCACCATCTCAGCCGGGAGTGCAATGGCCATGGAGGCACCACGGGAGACACCTGAAAAATGTCCGTGGTCCTCACCGGAAACACGTAAAACCAAAAGTTACTTCCAAACCAAGCTTTGACTGTATAATCTGACTACGATTTCGGTTCAAGCCCAAGTATTTCACACTGACACTCGCTTCATGCTCCGCGCATGTAATGCGGGTACAAAGGTCACCCCTGTCTCCAAATATCTAGGGACGACTTTTTTGTACGGAAGAATACATTTTCCGGACTATTCTCACCTCGGCGTAATACATTTCCGAGTAGCTCACCGACCTTGAGTCGTCTTTGGTTTCCAAGAAGACGTAGAAATTGTTTAAGCCGAAGAACTGTGGCTCTTGTTCTGTGAATGGAAATAAAAGACAACGTTATTATTGTCTATTGGAAAATGTCTGATATGATGTTTGTACATCCCACAATTTTCATCCTTTAGATAACCGCGGATCCCATTTTGAGAGCCACTGTTCAACATGAAACTTTATGGAGATCAAACCCCCGACCCTGATGTGCTGCAATTCCACAGTGCCTTTACGCGAGCGGTTGATGCTGATTTCCCAAAAAAATTTTTTTTTTTCTTTCAGATTTTTTTTACTTCTGTTAAATTATGACTTGTAATCATTTTAATTCTGACAGGAAAAAAAAAATGATACTATCTTCATATAGATAAACTAGGTCACACTGTCAGAATGTGGTTTAGATATCAGCATTGTGTTATTAAGTGCGGTCTACTTTTTAAAATTAGATTTCACTATAATTTTTTTAGTACTTTTAAATTGTTCCTTTATTTTATTAAAATTTCATTTCAAAATTTTCATAAGACGTGTTTCAGTTTTTTTTTTGTTCACGAAATTTTATCTTACTGTCTGTTAAATGTAACACGTAAATTTCATCTAGCCGTCTGTTAAATGTAACGCGGAAATTTCATCTTACCGTCTGTTAAATGTAACGCGGAAATTTCATCTTGCCGTCTGTTAAATGTAACGCGGAAATTTCATCTTGCCGTCTGTTAAATGTAACGCGGAAATTTCATCTTGCCGTCTGTTAAATGTAACACGGATTTTCTCTTGTTCAATAAATAGGGAAATGAAACACTAAAATATGGGAGAAATGTAATATGATTACATTTTACACTTGACCACACACCAAGAATCTTAAAAACCAACATGAAGAATAGATTTTAAAAAATACCAACGAATTAAGCTGAAATGTCAAATATTTGAACTATGAAACTGTTGACATTACAATGTAAAATATATTTATATTTATAAAAAAATATTTTCCACTACAGCAAATCTGAGATTTTTGTACAAAATAATCAACCACTCAATCTAAGACGATTGCCTTAATATCACGAATATCTTACGTCTTTGTCCTGTGCTATTTATAGTGCCGATATTTCTGTTGCAGAAGTCTACATTGTATACAGCCGTAACCATGGTGACCGCCGCCGAAACTCCCAGATATGTGAGTAATGACGTCATTGTGCTTGGCGTTGGCTGCTGATGATAATTAAATCAATAAATTAAAAAAAAAAATTTGAAATAGAGTCATTGATGAATCGCATGCAATAGTTTCATCCAGATCTGTATTCTATGCACATAATAGGCTATATCAAACAGAAAGCCAATCGCTTTTTAGAAACTCCTCTAATGATGACTTTTGAAATATTGCCGCCATTTGTGTTATTTACCTTTATAACTGTGTAGCACATAAATATTGATACACAATATCACCATAGCACAAATATGGCGGCTTTCGCAAATGTCACTTAAAATAACATACATAACGAAATAGGCCCCTGGATATAAATACCATGCATATCAGCGCCGGCCTAAGGCCGATTAGACCGATTGCTCTATATTGGGCCCCGCGCCTGGCAGGGGCCCCGCAGTTTACATTTAACATTAA
>JAGDYQ010000083.1:219623-237123 GCA_021962125.1 Bulinus truncatus
AATAAAATAAATCCAACTGACACGACATATAATTCAGTTAAAAAGTAACAATCAAACAAGACAGTACAAATTGAAATATTACCTCTCTCTTTTCTAAGTCAGTACAGTATAAATTGAAATATTACCTCTCTTTTGTAAGTCAGTACAGTAAAACAAATGTTGAGTATCACAGATTATTTTTAGAAAATCTCCTGAATGGTAAAAAAAAATTAAATAAAGCTATAAACGATTTTAAAAAAAAAGTAAAGTTGATGAGGATTTAGACTATGTTTACATTCAGACAGTCGCCATGTTAGACGGGGCGGTGCCCGGAGACCCACCCACCTGTGACGTAGTGTTATGATAGGAAAGTGTGATAGACGGTACAGATAGAGCGATTGATAACTCTCTGTGTTTTCTTCATTTCTTGGGGGTCAGGTAAATGAACAAACAGGTTATCGTTCTTTCACAGCGGTTCTCAAGGTGAGGCTATAGAGCTGATATGAAGTCAGTCCGCGAGATGTTTTTATATTACTTCATGGAGAATGTAGTTTATACAATTTATATTTTGCCTTTCTTTCTTTCTGGACTTTTTTTTCCTCTTGTCTTTACAAATGGGTCGCAAAAAAAATGCGAATCTGATTCAGGGCGGGGTCGTTAGTCGTCATTGTTTGAGACCCGCAATCCTAATAAATATCTGATACATTTCCTCATGTGTCCCACTTATACTTATGTGTTGTTGTTGGTTTCATTCACACCGCCAGTGAAGATGAAAGAGAGAGAGAAAGAGAGAGAGGGAGAGGGGGAAAGATAGAGAAAGAGAGAGAGAGAAAGAGAGAGAGCAAATATCACCAAGTGTGTTAAATCTTTTAGAAGCACACAACTAATAGGTCACGACGCATGAAAATTTTAGATTCAAATAATTGACACGATCAATAAAAGGAAAACTACAATAACCTTATATTTGTTCAAATCGTCAGAGGCCGAAACACATTTTGACCACACCAGCTTGTCACGCGGACAACTCATTTCTTTTTAAGTGAACTATACTTCAACATGCATCCAAGGTGAAAGTACGAGTACAAGTTTCAAATGTGTAAGTACGAGTACAAGTTCCCAAGGTGTAAGTACGAGTACAAGTTCCCAAGGTGAAAGTACGAGTACAAGTTTCAAATGTGTAAGTACGAGTACAAGTTCCCAAGGTGCAAGTACGAGTACAAGTGCCCAATGTGTAAGTACGAGTACAAGTTCCCAATGTGTAAGTACGAGTACAAGTTCCCAAGGTGAAAGTACGAGTACAAGTTTCAAATGTGTAAGTACGAGTACAAGTTCCCAAGGTGCAAGTACGAGTACAAGTGCCCAATGTGTAAGTACGAGTACAAGTTCCCAAGGTGCAAGTACGAGTACAAGTTTCAAATGTGTAAGTACGAGTACAAGTTCCCAATGTGCAAGTACGAGTACAAGTTCCCAATGTGTAAGTACGAGTACAAGTTCCCAATGTGTAAGTACGAGTACAAGTTCCCAAGGTGAAAGTACGAGTACAAGTTTCAAATGTGTAAGTACGAGTACAAGTTCCCAAGGTGCAAGTACGAGAAGAGCTACCAAAAGGTGCAAGCTCGAGAACAAGTATTTTTACCCCCTTCCTATAATCTCATTGTTAACAGGACAATTGGTTCATGGTATTAGTTCGGAAAATACCTTGTGGAATTTATCCTCAGTTTTTCATTATTTCGAAAAAAAAAACTTTCTGTATTTCCTTAAATTTTCCATCGATTTCTTCTCTAAACCTATTCTTTCCTATATCTCTGACCAATAGATTCTGACGTTCCTATATCTCTGACGAATAGATTCTGATGTTCCTTTTATCACTGAACAATAGATTCTGGTGTTCCTATATCTCTGACCAATAGATTCTGATGTTCCTTTTATCTCTGAACAATAGATTCTATTTAGAATGGAATTTTTGTCTATATTTTCTTGATTTAAGTGTAAATCGACAAATAAATGAGCTCGCAATACAGAGATAAGAGCTTTCATACTTTAAAGCATAAATACTCAAACATATACAAACGTATACAAACATATACATACATATACAAACCTTTACACACATATACAAACATATACAAACATATACACCCATATACACACATATACAAATATATACAAACATATACAAACATATACAAACATAAAAAATTCCAATATCGCTATAATCAGAATAGGTTTTCATATACACACAGATCATTGTTTGTATATTTATTTTAATTATCAGCATTATTGACAAGACATCAGTCTATTGATTATCGCATATCTACAATATAAAATATATGTATACATATAGGCCTACAAGACATCAGTCTATTGATTATCACATGTCTTTAATATAAAATATATGTATACATATAGGCCTACAAGACATCAGTCTATTGATTATCACATGTCTTTAATATAAAATATATGTATACATATAGGCCTACAAGTCATCAGTCTATTGATTATCACATGTCTTTAATATAAAATATACGTATACATATAGGCCTATATAAAAGAAAAGTAACACTATCTTGGAAATGTTTACTTGTATTATTTAGAATAAATCTGCCATTATAGAAATTGAAAAACTATAAACAACATAAAAACATTTTTCCATTCACTGCCCAAACACGCAAGTTATGGTTTCTGATTTGTGCATATCATTAATAAGCAGAAATTTTGGCTTGGTAAGAAAAAAGAAAGACATTTGAAAAACATTGGTCTTCTCTGTTTTAAAAAATTGACTTTCGAAAAAAATGAATAGGTCCAATCTATTGTATGCAGTGGTCATTTATACTTAGGACAGATTTCTGAATTGTTTGAAGACGAATGTCCAGTTTGATAACAACAACAGCCACGGCAGATAGTAAAGTAAACATTCATAGTAAAGTAAACATTCATAGTAAAGTAAACATTCATAGTAAAAGTAAACATTCATAGTAAAGTAAACATTTACAGTAAAGTAAACATTCATAGTAAAGTAAACATTCATTATACGACATATAAAAGATGTTTTGTTTTGTTTGTTTGTTAACTAGGTCTGTGGACTACGTCTCAGAGCTGAGTTTGTCCAGAATGACGTCATCGTTTTTCCTGAAACCCCGACATTTTTTGACAAGTGCAACCAGGCCGACGCCGGTCACAGCACCGAACACCGATGCACCAACACCAACACCTGCCATGACACCTGGAGATGAAAGATTATTTAAAATAAAAATAAAAAGTGTGTGTGTTTTTTTTAAAAGAACAGAACAGAATATATTCCGCCAGATATCTCCTCTCACGAAATATATTCTGTTCTTTGAGTAATGTATAAATCAATAAATAAATTGATGCTAATAAATTATGGAAAATAGTTATCTTTTTCTACTGTAAAGGCAGGCACGCCGAGAGGGAGGGGGCAGGGGGGGTCATTGCCAGGGGGCCCACATCTGTAAGGGGGCCCGGCCGCCCCGACCATGTCAATTTTTTCACGATTTATTGTATATTAAGGGGCCCGCAATGATGTCCTGCCCTGGGGCCCGTGTTGGCTCTCGGCGCCACTGTGTAAAAGGCATATACTCCAATCATGTGTGAAACAGGACGGCAACATTTTAATTGATCAACGACGAATATTCTAGTGTTTTTTTTTCCAGTCATTTTATTTCATCTACGTACTTTAAAATAAAATCCATAGAAACTTTCCCTCAGAATGTAACCTTATTTGTTATCATATACAATCTAGAATTTAACCATTTCATATAGTTTTTTTTTCATCTTCTTTTGATATTTACGTTGCTTTACTCGACATCTTTAAAGCATAACTCGTGATTATCTTCAAACGTGGAAAAAAAAACAGATTACATTCTAGGTGGCTTATGATCACCATATTTATTGACACCAGATTAATTAATGATAGAATAAATAACACCAGATTAATTAATGATAGAATAAATAACACCAGATTAATTAATGATAGATTAATTAACACCAGATTAATTAATGATAGAATAATTAACACCAGATTAATTAATGATAGATTTTTTAACGCCAGATTAAATTAATTAATGATAGAATAATTAACAACAGATTAATTGATGAAAGATTAATTAACGCCAGATTAATTAATGATAGATTAATTAAAACCAGATTAATTAATTATAGATTAGTTAACACCAGATTAATTAATAATAGATTAGTTAACACCAGATTAATTAATAATAGATTAGTTAACACATGGTTAATTAATAATACATTAATTTACACTAGATTGTCAGTTTTGGTCTCACGTCTGTGCAGGTCTTCACTGTGCGTCTCCACTACTTCAGGTTTACTGGTAATTTCCCCCTTTTCTTTTTTTTTAAACAAAAGTACCCACCTGACGAGTATCCGCTGGACCGTGCGTGAGACACAGGTGGAGGAATAAAACGGCTGGGGGTAGGGGCTATGATGGACGTAGAGTTGACCAGGGCGTAGATTACAGCATTCGCCTGATGGGAGATAAGAAACATCGAGAGTTTTCAAAGTGTGTGCCGCCAACTCGTTAGGTTTTTCTATATAATAATTAACAGATACAATATACACAGATACAATATATACAGATACAATTTATACAGATACAATATATACAGATACAATATATATACGGATACAATATATACAGATACAATATATACGGATACATTATATACGGATACAATATATACAGAAACAATATATACCGATACAATATATACAGATACAATATATACAGATACAATATATACAGATACAATATATACAGATACAATATACACAGATACAATATATACAGATACAATATATACAGATACAATATATACAGATACAATATATACAGATACAATATATACAGATACAATATACACAGATACAAAACCCAGGCGTAGATGGTACCTGTATCAGAACGTTATTAGTTTTTTTTCCCCCTTAACAGAGACTTTTAAAGACTTCAATTTGACCGAGGGCTAAAGTATTAACCGTATTCCAGGGTCAATTTATTAGGCAAAAGTAATTAAATAGTACACCAAAAAAAAAATGGGCTTATCCAAGAGCCTCCTTTTGCCACACCTGGCCTATAGCATCATATAGGAGTTCGAAAATGAGAGGGGTTGGGGTTTGGGGTTGGGGTTTGGGTTTGGGGTTGGGGTTTGGGGTTGGGTTTGGGGTTGGGGTTTGGGGTTGGGGGTTAAACAGCTTTAGACCTTCTGACCTTTCCACCGACATTCACAGACAAAGAGCCAGAGTTCACGGCTGTGACAAGCTGCTGGTAGATGACGTAGCTGGGGGCCTGCCTGGTGGCATTGATCACGTCCCCGGTGATGTTCAGGCTGTCCAGCAGCTTGAACCTGACCATGATCTGGTTGCTGGCGGATGGCTGAACCTGAAACGACAAAAGAGATAGATGATCTATTAATCAAGGGGGAAACAGCCCTTAATCAGAGTCATTTTTGGACAAAGTAATCCATGGATTTGGAAAATGCGTGTAGTGCCTTCATAGTCAATGTACCCACGGATAAGGTTAATAATATTGAAAGTGTTGAAAAAGTTAACCAAACAAATAAAAATGGCACAGAAGATTATAACATTATATATCATTCTTGATAGAGTAGGCCTATATATATATATAGAGAGATAGCTAGATGGATAGATAGATAGATAGATAGATAGATAGATAGATAGATAGATAGATAGATAGATAGATAGATAGATAGATAGATAGATAGATAGATAGATAGATAGATAGATAGATAGATAGATAGATAGATAGATAGATAGATAGATAGATAGATAGATAGATAGATAGATAGATAGATAGATAGATAGATAGATAGATAGATAGATAGATAGATAGATAGATAGATAGATAGATAGATAGATAGATAGATAGTGAATGGAATATTTCCAAACTTACGTCAATGTCTGCGACACGTAATGGCGAGACAAGGCTGGTTGATTTCACCAAAGCCGATAGAAAACCTTTTTGAAATCCAGCTTTGACAGGTGTGTAGTACTGGTCGAATCTGGCTGGAACAGACAACAGTGAACGAACATTAAACCTGGCCTGATTGGCGCAAAAAAAAACAAACTGCAATTTGACTGACACTAACAGCAGCCCCGTAGCGTGAAAATTCTACAGCAGGGGCCAGGCATTCTACAGCAGGGGGCCAGCAGGGGGCCAGAGAATAGCGGGGGGGGGCAGGAAATAAATGTTTACTAAGTAGAGCAAACCAGCAGAGGGGCTCAGACAAAACGCAAGGGGGCGGCCCCCTGGCTCCCTGCACGCTACGGACCTGACTAACAGTATGAGGGAATGAAACAATGGGTGCAAGACATAAACATAAATAAACCAGGCCTGTCGCTGGAAGAGGTTAGGGGGTCAAACAGTCGGATTCCACCGGACAAGAGGAGCGGCAACCCGAATTAATAAGTCCAAGATATTTTGAGTGGTGTCCCTGAAAACACATACAACGGCTGTGAAATATTGTCTGTAATATAACTCTAGGGCAATGGTGGGCAAACCTTTTAAACCGTGGGGCCACAATGGGTTCTTGATTCAGATAGAAGGGCCGCACCAAGTGCGGATGCAGGGGTAATAGATCGTAAAAATTAAATGTAAACGTCATTGATGTAAATGAGATGAACACAGGGTGGGCCGAATCAAACACAGAGTGGGCCGAATCAAACACAGGGTGGGCCGAATCAAACACAGGGTGGGCCGAATCAAACACAGGGTGGGCCGAATCAAACACAGGGTGGGCCGAATCAAACACAGGGTGGGCCGAATCAAACACAGGGGGGCCGAATCAAACACAGGGTGGGCCGAATCAAACACAGGGGGGCCGAATCAAACACAGGGGGGGCCGAATCAAACACAGGGTGGGCCGAATCAAACACAGGGGGGGCCGAATCAAACACAGGGGGGCCGAATCAAACACAGGGTGGGCCGAATCAAACACAGGGTGGGCCGAATCAAACACGGGGGGCCGAATCAAACACAGGGTGGGCCGAATCAAACACAGGGGGGGCCGAAACAAACACAGGGGGGGCCGAATCAAACACAGGGTGGGCCGAATCAAACACAGGGTGGGCCGAATCAAACACAGGGTGGGCCGAATCAAACACCCTGAGGGGCCTATTTGTCCCACAGGCAGTAGTTCGACCATGTCCAGTTTAAAGTTAGACATTTAAAGATTGTAGTGAAAGATTGCCACCAGCATACATTTAGTGCAATTTAAAAAAAAATTCAGATAGAATCAGACCAGGGAATTTTTAAAACATCAACGGCAGGTACATAATTGTTCAGGCTAAAAAAAAATAAAAAAAATAGAAATAAATAAACAGTACTTAGTACTTTTTGTTAAGCTTAAATTTCATGGAAACGTATACATTACCATTGAAGGTCAATTGAATATTCATAGTTTTGTTGACGTCATAGCACGCGGAGAGATCTGGATGTGACAGTCTTTCAACCGTTGACCATTCAAATAAGTTGAACTCCACCAGTTTCTAGTCCAACAATTTGAACCCAAAAATAAATAAATAAATAAAAAATCATGTATATATGTATATATATATATATATATATATATATATATATATATATATATATATATATATATATATATATATATATATATATATATATAACCTGATCAGAGAGTGGCAAACGTTTTGAACCGCGAGCCACAATGCGTTTTAGATTAGATAGAAGGGCAGGTGGATGGAAAGTATATATGAAGTAATGACAATTATACTTACCAGAATTATTAATGGTAGATTCACTGTTAATTATATTAATATAACATAATGATGTGGTTATTATTATTGACTCAGCGATTAGACATTATTGTGTGAACTCAACTACTTTTGAGTGTCCTGCAATTTAAAAAAAAAAACTCAATTGACTTACATTTGCTTTGATTATCTCCAGGGCTACAGGCATTGTAAATGTTTCTCTGTAGCCATTCTGTTTCATCCAGTCTGGCTAAAAGATACAAAGAACCTCATTGCATCCATCCATGTTATTATAGTCTCTAACTAAACTTATTTCGTCCATGTTACACTCTCTAGCTTAACTTATTTCGTCCATGTTATACTCTCTAGCTAAACTCATTTCTTATTAATCGAGTTGATCTAAATATTAGCGAGGGATGGATTAAGATTTATTTTTAGAGCATTTTCGAAAAAAAATGCTCTATTGTCCCCGTTTTGTCTGTCTGTCTGTCTGTCTGTCATCACCCTAGATCTCAACAACCATAAGTCCTAGACCCATGATGTATATATCATTTTGTAGGTCTTGGCCTGCCAAGAAATTACTTTTTCCATTTCGCGATCTGACCTCTCAGGGCCGTAAAAAGGGCCTTATAAAGTACCGTTTTTTACTATATAAGCTATATTAATAATGGAGCGCCCTATATCTCAGCAACCATAAGTCCTAGACCCATGATGTATATATCATTTTGTAGGTCTTGGCCTGCCATGTGTACATCAAAAGTTTATTTTGCGATAGGACCTCTCAGGACCGGGCTTCAGGGCTCCTAAGGGGCTTATATATTATATATAGTTTATAAGCTAAACAAAGGGGCGAAATCATTATTTATTTATGTAACAGTTATTCAACATGACTTATTTCCCTTACTTTTTATAAAACCCATAATCAATGACAACTTTGCAGCACAGCTCAATCAACCAAAAGTCATCATTTGTTGGGACTTCAATCAAGATTTCAAAGAGCCCGGGGCAGAAATTGAAAATTTCTCTGAAACAAACTTCAACATTCAACTACTTTCACCAAGATTGGCAACAACAATTTATCAAACAACAATTAAGCTAATCAAAGGGGCGTAATCATTATTTATTTTTGTAACAGTTATTCAACATGACTTACTTCCCTTACTTTTTATAAAACCCATAATATATAATAATACATAACACGCGCACCAAATGAATGGGTTATTGAACGGAAGTGAAAAAAGAATTGAACGGAAGTGAAAAAAGGGGATACACAGACGGTTGCAGCACCAGTAGAAAAGCAGAAGGTACGATTATCTATGCAAACACAAATTCTGGATTGATGACATCACAACCAAAATCGATTAAACAAGAATCTGGTCAACATCAACACATCGAAGCAACATCGTGTATGGTTGATAACATTGTTATTATCAACGTATACAAAAACCCAGCAACAAACAATCGGTTTGTAAAAGATTTCTTCAATGACAACTTTGCAGCACAGCTCAATCAACCAAACGTCATCATTTGTGGGGACTTCAATCAAGATTTCAAAGAGCCCGGGGCAGAAATTGAAAACTTCTTCGAAACAAACTTCAACATTGAACTACTTTCACCAAGATTGGCAACAACAATTTATCAAACAACAATTGACGGAGTTTTCGGACCATTAAATGACTACAATTTAGAATGTTTCAATTATGAGTCCTATTTCAGTGACCACAAACCAATTGTAGTTAGATTTAAGAGAAAATAATTTTGTTTTCAAATATAAAGAAACGTCTTTTTAATATCTTTTTTCAGATATATGCATTACACAATTGAATTTATAAACATTTACAAAATTTACAAATATTTACTGAAAGATAGCATACGTACTGATACATAATACGAAAATGCTCTAACACGTCCTGTGTCCAGAATGGAACAGGCTTAGATTGCTTGTTTAAACATTAGCGCAAATCTTTAGGAGAAAAAATGTATTGTCCACTTTCCAACACAACAGTTTGATTTTTATGGCTGAAAAAAACGATGTTCTTCCTATTTTGTATTTATTTTTTTTCCCACCATTTCGGACTATTTTTTTTAAGGTTGTGTTGCCCGCCGGCCAAATGGGCGAAACAGCGTAAAAATTGAATGGAGGGGAATGGGAGTCACAGAGCCACAGAGGCGTAGCGAGGGGTGTGCAAAGGGGGCATCATGTCCCGGGCGCTACTCACAAACGGCCGCCTAAGGGTATATTTTACATATAATATTATATGGTTTTCGAATGGGGGGGGGGGCGGGCGCTAAAATGGTATTGAAAAGTTATTTTGCCCCGGGTCTGAGTTAGGCTCACAACGGCACTGCCGAGCCAAGGGACGTTAAGGTGAATCCAAAATTAGCGCATTTTATCGGTGAAACAAAGCTTATTAATTGATGCATACATGAACAAAGATGAATACAAAGTTGTATTTATATTTTTAACAAATTTCCGAGATCCTGGATAACCTTTTTTTTTTTTTTGTTACTTGAGACAATTCCATGTCAAAATCGTTAAATTTATTTAGGATATTGTAATATCAAATTGTATTTATACAATAAGGGGACTATAGACTAGTGATAGTTAAAAAAATGCCATATTACATCAGCGAAATACCAGACGTAAAGAGCGATTCGTTCAGTGAAGGACTGGTCAGGCCCGAAGTAGGCTGTCCAGACTTTACATTTGATTCCTCTTTTTTCATGCTAGTGTCCAAGATTATATAAAAAGAAGTAAACATTGTTTGAAATAAATTTACTAATAAAATCAAGACATAATGTAATGCCATACAGTCTACGTCTAAATAATTAAAAAAACAATTTACTGATCAAATCTAATGTAGTGTAATACAGCATATGTATGTATATATAATTTGAAATGCTAATGTTTCTATCAATATGTCTGTCTGTCTGTCTTTCAAACATATTTCTATATATTTCTGCAAATAGGCCAATCCATCTTGCACTGTTTCTATTCTTATGTATGTCTGTCTTTTTCTTTTTTTGCATGCATTATGCTGCCAGTAATTTTTGTTTCCATGTCAACAAAGTCTGACTGTTGTCTGTCTCATAGTTGTCTGTCTCATAGTTGTCTGTCTCACAGTTGTCTGTCTCACAGTTGTCTATCTCACAGTTGTCTGTCTCATAGTTGCCTGTCTCATAGTTGCATGTCTCATAGTTGTCTGTATCATAGTTGTCTGTCTCATAGTTGTCTGTCTCATAGTTGTCTGTCTCGTAGTTGTCTGTCTCATAGTTGTCTGTCTCGTAGTTGTCTGTCTCGTAGTTGTCTGTCTCATAGTTGTCTGTCTCATAGTTGTATTTCTCATAGTTGTCTGTCTCGTAGTTGTCTGTCTCATAGTTGTCTGTCTCATAGTTGTCTGTCTCATAGTTGTCTGTCTCATAGTTGTCCCTCATTACTTCCCGACATCCTATTTGACTGAAGCCTAGGACAACTTGTCTATTCATACATTCGACTTTCTATCTCCATGTCTGCCTTTATACTTGCCGACCTATCTTTCAACCTGTCTTTCTGTCTGTCCGTCTGTCTACATCCCGTCTTTATACAAACCAGTCCAAGATATCTGTAAGACTGCGGGCTGAGGTCGAAAAATTCCGCCGTGTTCTTCATCTCCGCCAAGCCGTTGCCCATTCGGATGGTGTCCACTTTCTGACCATCGATGACCGACACCTGACACTCCCCTGACTCCAGGTTGACCTGGTAGGACAGACCTTAAAGAGATCGTTTGATGAGAGGGACAAGATGATGGTAGTGAACTGAGTGATAATTCAGACCTTAATGGGAAGACCGAACTTTAGAAAATATATAGCCTACCTTTTTTGGAGAGGGGTGGGGGTTGGGGAAGAGGTGATGGTCTGATGGGGGGAGAGAGGTGATAGTCTGATGGGGGGAAGAGGTGATGGTCTGATGGGGGAGAGAGGTGATAGTCTGATGGGGGGGGAAGAGGTGATGGTCTGATGGGGGGAGAGAGGTGATAGTCTGATGGGGGGAAGAGGTGATGGTCTGATGGGGGGAGAGGTGATAGTCTGATGGGGGGGGAAGAGGTGATGGTCTGATGGGGGAGAGAGGTGATAGTCTGATGGGGGGAAGAGGTGATGGTCTGATGGGGAGGAGAGGTGATAGTCTGATGGGGGGAAGAGGTGATGGTCTGGTGGGGGGAAGAGGTGATGGTCTGATGGGGGAAGAGGTGATAGTCTGATGGGGGAGAGAGGTGATAGTCTGATGGGGGGAAGAGGTGATGGTCTGATGGGGGGAGAGAGGTGATGGTCTGATGGGGGGAAGAGGTGATGGTCTGATGGGGGGAAGAGGTGATGGTCTGATGGGGGGAGAGAGGTGATAGTCTGATGGGGGGAAGAGGTGATGGTCTGATAGGGGGGAGAGGTGATGGTCTGATGGGGGGAAGAGGTGATGGTCTGATGGGGGGAGAGAGGTGATAGTCTGATGGGGGAGATGTGATGGTCTGATGGGGGAGGGGGAAGAGGTGATGGTCTGATGGGGGGAGAGAGGTGATAGTCTGATGGGGGGAAGAGGTGATGGTCTGGTGGGGGGAAGAGGTGATGGTCTGATGGGGGGGAAGAGGTGATAGCCTGATGGGGGAGAGAGGTGATAGTCTGATGGGGGGAAGAGGTGATGGTCTGATGGGGGGAGAGAGGTGATAGTCTGATGGGGGGAGAGAGGTGATGGTCTGATGGGGGAGAGAGGTGATAGTCTGATGGGGGGAAGAGGTGATGGTCTGATGGGGGGAAGAGGTGATGGTCTGATGGGGGGAGAGAGGTGATGGTCTGATGGGGGGAGAGAGGTGATAGTCTGATGGGGGAGAGAGGTGATGGTCTGATGGGGGGAGAGAGGTGATGGTCTGATGGGGAGAGAGAGAGGTGATGGCCTGATGGGGGGAGAGGTGATGGCCTGATGGGGGGACATAGAGAGGTGATGGTCTGATGGGGGGACATAGAGAGGTGATGGTCTGATGGGGGGACATAGAGAGGTGATGGTCTGATGGGGGGACATAGAGAGGTGATGGTCTGATGGGGGGAGGAAGAGGTGATGTTCTGATGGGGGGAGAGAGGTGATGGTCTGATGGGGGAAGAGGTGATGGTCTGATGGGGGGTAGAGATTTGATGGTCTGATGGGGGGAGGAAGAGGTGATTGTCTGATGGGGGGATGAAGAGGTGATGGTCTGATGGGGGAGAGAGGTGATAGTCTGATGGGGGGGAGAGAGAGGTGATAGCCTGATGGGGGAGATGTGATGGCCTGATGGGGAGAGAGGTGATTGTCTGATGGGGGGAGAGAGGTGATGGCCTGATGGGGGGGGACATAGAGAGGTGATGATCTGATGGGGGACATAGAGAGGTGATGGTTTGATGGGGGAGATGTGATGGCCTGATGGGGGAGATGTGATGGCCTGATGGGGGAGAGAGGTGATAGTCTGATGGGGGGGAAGAGGTGATGGTCTGATGGGGGGAGAGAGGTGATAGTCTGATGGGGGAAAGAGGTGATGGTCTGATGGGGGGAGAGAGGTGATGGTCTGATGGGGGAGAGAGGTGATGGTCTGATGGGGGGAGAGAGTTGATGGTCTGATGGGGGGAGAGAGGTGATGGTCTGATGGGGGGAGAGAGGTGATAGCCTGATGGGGGGAGAGGTGATGGCCTGATGGGGGGACATAGAGAGGTGATGGTCTGATGGGGGGAGAGAGGTGATAGTCTGATGGGGGGAGAGAGGTGATAGTCTGATGGGGGGAAGAGGTGATGGTCTGATGGGGGGAGAGAGGTGATGGTCTGATGGGGGAGAGAGGTGATGGTCTGATGGGGGAGAGAGGTGATGGTCTGATGGGGGGAGAGAGGTGATGGTCTGATGGGGGGAGAGAGGTGATGGTCTGATGGGGGGAGAGAGGTGATAGCCTGATGGGGGAGATGTGATGGCCTGATGGGGGAGAGAGGTGATTGGCTGATGGGGGAGAGAGAGAGGTGATGGCCTGATGGGGGGAGAGGTGATGGCCTGATGGGGGGACATAGAGAGGTGATGGTCTGATGGGGGGACATAGAGAGGTGATGGTCTGATGGGGGGACATAGAGAGGTGATGGTCTGACGGGGGGGACATAGAGAGGTGATGGTCTGATGGGTGGAAGAGGTGATGGTCTGATGGGGATAGATGTATTGATGGACATCAGTTTTTTTTAGATTATTTTCCATCAGCCGATTATCTTTCCAACCAGTGCCGAACCTAGGGATTTGGGGGGCCCGGGGTAAGGGGGCTTGGTCTCTTTGGGGACCCCTGCAATTTGACATTCGACACCATGACAAGAGATAATGAACTTAATGGAAAAAAATTTGGGGGGCCTCCATCAAGCTGGGGCCCGGGGAGGACATCCAAAATTTGGACCCCCCAATCCCCCCACCTAGGTACGCCTCTGTTTCTAACCTAATCTAGAACTCACCTGCGTTGAAATCGTCGACCATGCGTAAATAAGATTTGTCTTCGATGCTATCTGGGTCAACGGGGGTAGTGACGACGTCCTGGATGTAGAGCCCCAGGCGATGGTTGTATTCCTCCTGGTGAACGAGACATTGCAACCAAAGGAAAAAAAAACATTCACTGTATGTACTTAATAAATTACACCACATACGACCTCACTTGACCTTTTAGACCACGATCATTTCAAAGTTAGAATCGGGTTCACTTGGTCAGGCGGAAGCAGGCCCGTAGCGTGCGCGGGGGGGGGGCTGGCTGGGGGGACCGAGCCCCCTCTGCTTGTTTGCTCTACTTAGAAACATGTATTTCCTCCCCCCCCCCCTTGCTGTAGTAGTTTCACGCTACGGGGGCTGGGCGGAAGAAGCCGATTTGAAGATTAAAGAAAAAAAGAAGCTCACTTGAAAGGTTGTTGTATTTTGTTTTTTAAAAAGGGCCCGTCACAGGCGTAAAACTCACGATTGTTGACGTCATGACAGGTGGGTCCGTGGCCTGCGCCGTCAGGTTGTCCACCGTCACCTGCTCGCCCCTGAACTTGAAATAGTCTGGGATGCTCGGCAATATGGCGTCTTCGTAGATCATTCTCATGCAGAACATGTTGGCAGGTATCTGTGATGGGGGGGGGGGGAACAAACGAGATGATGGTGGATATCGCCTGGGACAGGACGTACAGTGGCGGCGTATGCACGGTTTAAAGGGCAGGAGGGATTGGGGGGGGGGGGGAGGGCAAAAAATGTTTTTTACCTCTGCCACCTCCTTGACAAGAAGGGAACTTTAAATTAAAGGTAAATTATGAAAGTTTTATTTCTCGCCCTAGGGTGTTACCCCCCCCCCCCACCACCCACCCAGGTCACGCCTCTGAAGAATATTTGCAACGTTTTTTTTTTCTAATTCAACTACACCCAACATATCAACCCTAGTGATCAAAACTCCACTATTTGTGATCACGACTTTTCTCCAACCCCCCTCCCCCTCAAAGGGCCGTCTTATGTTCTTCGTAGACACTAGTGGGCACTTTTGCATTAAAATGGAGGCCACACCCTTTTAGACGTTTGTGGTGGGAGGGGGGGCACTTTAGGCTCGTGGGCCCCTAGATGCAGTGCCTACTGCGCCTGTAGGATAAGACGACCCTGCTCGCCCCCATGTTTTATAAAAGCCCTTATACTACTTCAAATGGATGGAATGCATTTTGCAGTGAGCCCTTTTCAAATAACGAGGGGGTAGGGGATTGTTGGGGGGGGGGGGGGTAGGGATCGTATGTACTTGCAATGTTTGCCTATGTATAAGAATGGCATGGCTACAATAATAGGATAAGAATTTTTTTTTTTTACATTTTGTCAACTAGCACACATACACACACACAAATACACACGCACACACACAGACACAGACATACACACACACACACACACACACACACAGCGGCTGCAGCTATGAGATGAAATTAGTTTTCAGTTACGAATCATGGAATAAATTGAAATACCTCAAAATGATCATCATCTGGCTGAATGCTACGTATACTGGTGAAGTCATATCTGAGGGTGAGAGATGAAAAGTCGGTGATATTGAAACGCAGAGGTGGAAGCTTGTTCAATACGTGGTGGGTTGTTACGTGGTGTAGCGAGGGGTTGTTGTGTGGTGTAGCGGTGGGTTGTTGTGTGATGTAGCGAGGGCTCTCTTTAAAACTGTCACGCCGCTAACGGGCATGGATCAAGAGCTGAGTGCATACAGGGGGGGGGGGGGGGCTCAATGGACGATGGAGTGACTATATGTGGTACTTGGGTGGTGAATAAGATAGACTTCACGAAGAGAATAGGTTCGAGCCCATGGTGTGGGCGTTACTATCATTTGTGGTGCCTGGGGCGGACACTGAAAATGTCGCCCCAATTCCGGTGACAACAAGTAGCTCGAGAAAACCATGTGCCGCCCATGACTGGTGGTAAATTGAATCCCGTTTGTTGGTGGATCGTCCCTTACGACCTCCTCAAATTACGCCACTGAATCTGTGACTTTATTTTCACGCTCCATCGTTGGGGGAGGGGGGGCGAGATTTTCAGAATCGCCTCTGGCATCGCTAGATTAAAAAAAAACCTCATTTAGATATAGAAAAGAAAAAAAAAACATTTTACCACACCCCCCACCTGTAATGATAGTACGTGTCACACACACCCACCTGTAATGGTAGTACGTGTCACACATCCCCACCTGTAATGGTAGTACGTGTCACACATCCCCACCTGTAATGGTAGTACGTGTCACACACCCCTACCTGTAATGGTAGTACGTGTCAATCAAGCCCACCTGTAATGGTAGTACGTGTCACACACACCCACCTGTAATGGTAGTACGTGTCACACACACCCACCTGTAATGATAGTACGTGTCACACACACACATACCTGTAATGATAGTACGTGTCACACACATACCTGTAATGATAGTACGTGTTACACACACACCTGTAATGATAGTACGTGTCACACACCCACCCACCTGTAATGATAGTACGTGTCACACACACCCACCTGTAATGATAGTACGTGTCACACACACACACACCTGTAATGGTAATACGTGTCACACCCACCTGTAATGGTAGTACGTGTCACACACACCCATCTGTAATGGTAGTACGTGTCACACACCCCCTCCTGTGATGGTAGTACGTGTCACACACACACACCTGTAATGGTAGTACGTGTCACACACACACACACCTTAATGATAGTACGTGTCACACACACCCACCTGTAATGATAGTACGTGTCGTTCTGGCGGAAGTGTTTCGATACGCCCTTGATCTCAGCGCTCACCGGCAGTATAGGCGGATCCCCAAGGCTGGGTGACACATAAGGCTGTTGGAAAGCCGATGGATCTGAAAATATAAAGGCTACATCGAAAGGCGCTACCTTTAAAACTCTTTCGAGGTTAAAAACCTCCACACTGCGCATGACAAGCGTGCAGGGAGAAATAGCATTGTTTACTTTGCGTGAGATTTCAATTATAAGAATTTTCTCTTTAATTAATAATCTCCATACAGGCTATGATGACCGGAGATAACATTATAGTTTCAGTACTAAAAATAAAAATTTGAAATGTTTTACCAGCAATATGCCACTCGGTGAACGACGTTGCGCCCCGATATCCGTCGAATTCACAAGTCCACCATTTTGTTGTGTTTATACCTTGAGTATATGGTGATGTCTGATTATACATGTTTAATTAATCTTTAAATAGATTATCTA
>JAGDYQ010000083.1:242123-327976 GCA_021962125.1 Bulinus truncatus
ACATGTCTTCATTTCCTAGAGACGAGATCTTGCGGGACGCAATATGTAAACATCAGCATTTGTTTACTTGTTTTGTGTGAGCGAGGGCATTGTTGTTGTGTGCTTGTATGTATGTACTTATGTTTGTTTGTAAAATGTTTGTAAGTCAGTTGCATGGTGTAGGAATGTATTAAGAAATAGGCCAACGCCTACTTACAGAGATCAATACAAATGTTAGTAAATGGATTGATTTTTGTTTATAAAGGCCCATAACCACGAGAAACATTTTTTTTTCTCGCCGTACGAAGTAGACAACAGAGATTAATTATTTGCATGTGTGTCTTTCTGAACAAACAAACGAACACAATCTTTGCGAAACACTTTTGTTTTATACATATAATATATTTTGTATGGTGTTTTAAGAGGGGGGGGGGGAAGTGGTGTGTGTAAAGGAAAGCAGAAATCTTTCATCTATTTACCCGTTTATCAATCAATAAGGTAGTGTGCCATCCCCACTGAAACTTGAACTGATAACATTTATTTGGAGGCGGGATGATGACCTCATTTCAGTAGACGGTGATGATTAAGTGATAACATGGGCAAGTTATCAACTTATCAGGAGAGGGGGGAGGAGGGTGTGGGTGGGAGCTCAAATGATAAACTTTGTCGACACATTCATACGACAGACGAAAGAAATAAAAAAAAAATATGAAAGTAAGCCATAATATAATATGGGAAAACAAATTTCGGAATCGGACAGTTAGCAGCCTATGTGTGCTTTAAATACGTTAGAAACTTATCAATATTAAAGATTTCCATTTTGTTTTAAAGTTCTGTATATTTTCTTTAACTATCATTTAATTAAATAAAATAAACAACAACTCGTAAGTATTCATTGCACATTGTTTTATTCTATCAGATTCGTGGCGCGTGAAGTAGAGAGGGGAGTGTTCAGTGAGAAGCGATCTACTTGGTGAAAGATTAAGATTTATTGTTGGTGGGGGGGGGGGGGGGGGGCAGGCGACTAGGACTAGCGCGCTATGCCCCGTGTGTCTGGTGAAGCCCCGCGACGACATTATTTTAACTCCATCTTAACGTCTGTTTAGGGGCAATGAGGGAAGTCCCCCCCCCCAACATTTTATCTCACGCTGCCCCCCCCCTCTTCCTCGCTTACTACCAAGGCCGCCTCTGTGTGGTGTTAGATTACAAAGACCATCCCGCAGTTGTACCATATTTCTATTTAAAAAAATAAAATAATTAATAAGCGCTGGGGGGCTTAATACTTAAAACAATTTACTTATCTACTTACTGTTGTCTTAAAAACCTGGACACTTGGTTAACACAGCACACTGTGGCTCAATTTAAGCATAATGGTATATTCCTTGAATCTTTCAGCTGATCGTTAAAACAGTCAACAGTATTGCATTAGGGGAAAGAGTTGGGAAGTTCACATTTTCACTGTACTGATATGTGAACGAAAGGTGAGAAACTGGTTACACAAAGTCGTATCACTGTGACCAGCGACTGCAGTCATTACGTAACTTTGTTGGACATGCATGATCGACTGCAACCGAACAGCGAACTAGACATCAGAATTAGAGGTAAAAAAACAGAATCCTTCTCCCCCCCCCCCCGACCCCTAAAAAAAGTGATTAACCTGTCCACCTTTATTTATAATACTTTTGCTATCATTAATACCAAAGACGGAATGTTACGAGTTAGGGCGGCGTTAGGATGCCCGTGTACCGTAAATTGGCAGTTTGTCAAGGGTTCCACAGAATACGTTCAAAGAGCCTCATTTACAACAAACACTGGTGCTGGTACTACTACAACAACAACAAACACTGGTGCTAGTACTACAACAACAACAAACACTGGCGCTGGTAATACAACAACAACAAACACTGTCGCTGGTATTACATCAACAACAAACACTGGAGCTGGTACTACAACAACAGCAAACACTGGCGCTGGTACTACAACAACAACAAACACTGGCGCTGGTACAACAACAACAACAAACACTGGCGCTGGTACTACAACAACAACAACTACTGGCGCTGGTACAACAACAACAACAAACACTGGCGCTGGTACTACAACAACAACAAACACTGGCGCTGGTACTACAACAACAACAAACACTGGAGCTGGTACTACAACAACAGCAAACACTGGCGCTGGTACAGCAACAACAACAACAAACACTGGTTTTAGTACTACAACAACAACAACAAACACTGGCGCTGGTATTACATCAACAACAAACACTTGCGCTGGTACTACAACAACAACAAACACTGGCGCTGGTACTACAACAACAACAAACACTGGCGCTGGTACAACAACAACAACAAACACTGGCGCTGGTACTACAACAACAACAAACACTGGCGCTGGTACAACAACAACAACAAACACTGGCGCTGGTACTACAACAACAACAAACACTGGAGCTGGTACTACTAAAACAGCAAACACTGGCGCTGGTACAACAACAACAAACACTGGTGCTAGTACTACAACAACAACAACAAACACTGGCGCTGGTATTACATCAACAACAAACACTGGCGCTGGTATTACAACAACAAACACTGGCGCTGGTATTACATCAACAAAAAAACACTGGCGCTGGTACAACAACAAAGTTTAATAAAGTATAGATCACTTCATCATTCACATAGATTCATTCAAGCTGGACATCCACTTTTTTCCCCTAACAGACAGGCTAAATGTACTGCACCAATCTAACGACCGGGTGGATAGCTCTAAGCTTACCTATCTATATGAATGGCTCAATTCAAAACAATCAGTTCCATAAAAAAACCACCATTTTACATTGGTAATAAAAGTGACTCAGAACCATCAGGCTATTATGTATTCTGTATTGTCTGGCCTATATAAAGAGCTAATTAGTCAAAATGATTAGACCATGAAAAGTTTTTTTTTTTTAAAAGTATAGGTTGGTCAGGAAATAAATTTATTATGAATAATAAAAGGAATAAACTTTACTTCTTTGATTGTGTGGTCTCACAAAATGTTTGATGTGAATTCCTAAACTGTAATAGATATGAAGTCTATATTTCTTGTTGAAACTGTCCATTACTAGAATTCACAAAACGGACAAACATTCTCTTACACAGCATTTCAACTGTTCCAAAAAAAAAATTGCTACATTTATATTCACAGGCATGTCAGAAAATGTACAAACCCTTGCACTCAAACAAACATCACATCATTACATGATTACATTGTCTCATGATTACATTGTTACATTATTACATCGTTTCATGTTTACATTGTTAAATTATTACATTGTTTCATGTTTACGTTGTTACATTATTACATTGTTTCAGTTCGTTGTGCTTTCATTTCAATGTGGAAGAGAAGTTAGGATGGAATCTAAGCGTCCGTTGAGAGGGTCTTCATTGAAACATCTGGATTTTGTCTGTTCTGGAAGAACTTCTTAAACAGGAACACTGATAATATGCTTAGCAGTAGACCAGCTACCAACATGCCAACACCTATACCTGCCATAGCTCCTGGATTTAACAATGGAAACAAAACAAAGATAGTGGGGTGAAACTATGAAAAAAGTACACAAAGTCTCTATAACACATACACACGCAGTCACTATCACAGTTATAATCGGTCTCTAGCACACATACACACGGTTTATCACACATACACACGGTCTCTGTCACATACACACACACAGTCTCTATCACATATACACACACGGCATGAACATGTAAATACATATCATTTATTAAAAAAAAAGCCTTTTATGAAAGAGTTTCAAAAAGTTGTACTGATATCATAAAACTGGAGTCTATGTATTTTAATTCAACACAGATTTCCATACACTTTGACTATTACTGTCTCTAAATCATTTACTTTTCCTTCCAGAACTTAAAAGAATATAAACTTCCCGTATAAACAATAGGAACGATGAATTTTACTACCTTTGTGCCGATAAGTACTTTGAATCTTGAATTATCAATGAGATCATTACTTTTAGCGTACTTCAAATATTACTCCAATGACACATTTCTTTAAAATATAACTTCAACTTTAACAAAAATAAAACAAAAATTATAAAACCTGCGAGTATTATAAAATCTAAAGCACTTTTTAGGCTGTTGTTTTATAGCCACGCAGGTCGAATTAGTGCGGCCCCGTATGTCAAATATTCCAGTCTAAAATACAATCATGAAAAAATCGGATCTGCCCGAAACCAAAAATAACCTGGCGTACCGATCAAATATTGTCTACAGACCAGTCCTAAATTAGCTCAAAGCAAAAAAAAAAAAACAACAAAAAACCAGACATTTCACATCAAACTTTTTACCTGATGAATAGCCACTGGACGGGGGTGATGCTGACGGGGTAGACTGCTGATTGGTGTTACCGGTAAAATGGGATGTGGGCGCAGTTATTTGAACAGCCGAGTTGGGAATAGCGTACACAATGGCGTTACCCTGTGAGGAATAGGATCAAACCAGATGGCAACAGCATTAGAATGGATGATAATGTGAAGGGTTAAACAAAGAACATTTAATATGTATTTTATTGACTTTATATATATATATATATATATATATATATATATATATATATATATATATATATATATATATATATATGTAAAAGTAAAGTTCCCTTAGCCCTATTGGGCCATCGGGGCAGATGAAGTGTAGAATTCATCTGTTTCTATAACCTCGGCATGTGAAGGGATTGTGTGGTTAGCACAATGCACAGTCGCCTTTACTTCCCCAACTTAAGTCAGGTACCCATTTAAAGCTGGGTGGACTTTTGGGACGACTTTGCACCAAATAACACCTGGAAAAATTTCCAAGGTTCTCACCGAGGATCGAACCCAGGACTCTCAGGTTAACAGTCGGCCATCCGTCCCACTTTATATATGTATCGACGTGATAAAGAGATATAAAAGAATAAGTTAACTAGCACTATTAAAAAGGATTGCTAGCAAGTGTGCTTCAAGACAATTAAAAAAGTGATAAACATGTTCAAAATGAATATTAGATCACGTGGGATAAAAAAGAAGGTTTAAACATTAATCTTTGAATAATGCTAAAAATAGCTCCCCCCCACACAGACACACTGATCTAGATAAATAATACATTGAGGTGGGTTGGGTTCATATGAAGAATGGGAAAGAACAGAGCCACAGAGACAATAAATAAGTCAACACCTAATAAAGAAAAGACCAAAAGGGCAGTCCCAAGAAGCAATAAGGCTGAAAACGACCTGAAAACCATAGGAGTGAGAGAGTGGAGGAATAAGACCATGCATCAGGAACAGGGGAGAGGAATCATACGGCATGCCAAAAGCAATACATGGGTTTTATAGAAGAAAACATAAAATTTCATAGGTTCTTAAAAAACACATACATTAAATTTCATAGGTTCTTAAAAAAAACATACATTAAATTTCATAGGTTCTTAAAAAACACATACATTAAATTTCATAGGTTCTTAAAAAACACATACATTAAATTTCATAGGTTCTTAAAAAACACATACATTAAATTTCATAGGTTCTTAAAAAACATATACATTTTCTAAGTTTCATTTTATAGCTAATTTTACAAAATCTTTGTCTGAAGATTTGATTTTTATAAAAAGCCTCATTTGAGGCTTCCTTAACAATATATAAATATCACTGAATGTGAAAAAAATATCATCACTATTTAATTATTTAGTTACCGTTTCTCCCACGTTGATGAAAAATTTCCCTGAATTAATGGCGTCAACAATTTCCTGGAAAACTTTTTGATTTGGCGCCATGACAGGTCTTTTGTCTACATCGCCTTTGATGGACGGTTTGTCTAGGAGTTTAAAGCGGACGACTATATTATTGTCATCAGTCGGTTGTACCTGCAGAAAAATTTGGAAATTATCATTGTTTACAACATTTGCTTGCAGCAGCATAACTAGTTAATGGTGCCCAGAGAGTACTCTGAAAATGCCGCCTTATGTATGTGCCAGAATGTATTAAAAATACAGACAAAGCTTCCCGGGCTGGTGGCAAAGATAATGTTTGCCCCGGGGCAAACCCCCCTTCTCAGACCCCAGCAATACAGGGCTGTTGATCATGGGCACCGATTGGAATTATTGGTTTCATTTCAATTATCTTGCCATTGGTCAGTGAATGCAGTTTCAGGACATATTTCTTCCATTATGCTTTTAATTAAAGTAACAGTGGTTAGATTTGAAAGACCTACTAAGCACAAATGTAATAATGTCATTTCATAAGATACAAAAGATACAAACTGGCACCCACGCTTTTCTAATTTCTTTTTTTTTTATAATACATTGAATTTATGTACTACATGTCCACTATTATTTAATACATTAAATTGCGTCCACGAGCCCCGTAGCATAAAAATTCTACAGCAGGGGCCAGGCATTCTACAGCAGGGGCCAGGCAATAGCAGGGGGGGGGGGCAGGTAATACATTTTACTGAGTAGATCAAATAAGCAGAGGGGGCCAGACAAAACGCAGGAGGGCCAGCCACCCTGCCCCCCCCCCCGCACGCTACGTCCGCTTACGTCCAGGTCCGCTATACGAAGTGTAGAGTTCAGACTCGTGACTCTGACCAGGCTGGTCAAGAAACTTTGCTTGAAGCCAGCTTGTGCAGGAGTGTAGTACTCGGCATAGCGAGCTACAGATAAAAGTGAAAGTTTACTCAGATTACTAGTAACATAAATATAATAACATTCATCATTCACTTTGTAAAGATTTTTCGCTAAGACCTTATTAAGACAAAAGTTAATTACTTTAGTTATATCATATTTAAAATATAGTGATATCTCAAACCAAAAATAAATTTTAAAATCAATTTGAGTTGTTTTTTTTTTCATTGGCCTGACCTTTAAAAAAG
Organism: Bulinus truncatus; assembly: GCA_021962125.1. Taxonomy (NCBI): domain Eukaryota; kingdom Metazoa; phylum Mollusca; class Gastropoda; family Planorbidae; genus Bulinus; species Bulinus truncatus. Next base: position 249,013 of record JAGDYQ010000083.1, read on the forward strand.
ATTTGCACATTTATGACACTGTTGACATCATAGCAAGGTGAAAGGTCAGGGACATTCCTATTGGTGCTGGTGGTGAACTCGTAAATGTTGAACTCTACATAAGTCTGAGAATTGTGTCAAATAATTTAAAATAACTTTTAAAATAAAAATAATTAACTTGATGAGAGAATACCTTAAGGATCAAATTATTTCTCTTTACAAGACAAAGTTTGTTAAATGACTCGCATTTAAGGTTAATGTTTATTAATTAATGTAGTGGATGTGATAAAGATTTCGTGTGATGGATTATTTAAAATGCAGATTGCAGACGCCACCAATAGCTGTTAAAAATAAAGAAAAAAAAATAGTAAGACCTATAAAACAACTCTGATTCTATGTTGTCTTAATCATGTATTTCTGTACAATTGTATTGATTTGACTTTTTTTTCCTATCAATAAGATATCAGAATTGTACTTGGTGGAGCGAAACTTTAAAGAGTTATGTCTCAGTTATTAAGTACGATAACTGTCCCGACCAGATAAAAAGGGGAACAATTTAAAAGTTTTAATAATTATGAGTGATAGCCCTTGAATAAATAAGTGGAAATTTACCAGACTCCACATAAATCATGCACATCGTTCTCACAACCTAACAAAAGCACCACCTAACCAGGGAGAAGACAAGTCAATGAATGATAAATTTGTATAAACCCCATTTTATCAGGGCCGTCTTAAGGTCTTTTTTTTTTTGGATAAGAATGTATTATTATTATCAGGCATGTCCTTGTCATTTCATTTGCTAGTAAATATGTAAATTATTTAATGCTGTAATGTTGTCTAAAATGAATAAAGATGAGAATTTAATGTTATTAACATAAAGTGATTTTACATTTTTTAGACTATAAGACACCAGTAGGCAGCGCATTTCTCAGTTAATTAGGTAGTGCCTGTTGAAGTCTCTGAGGTATCATATTTAATATGGCCTTGTAGTGAAACAGACCCTTTGGCATTGCCCTAATTTACCTTATCTATAAGCGCACAGCTGTATTTGCACGCTGGACTACCATGCTTATATGATAACTAGCTGTACCCTGCAAAACCTTTGCATAGAATCAGATAGACGACACAAATGTTTAAGGAAATGATGATAACTAGCTGTGCCCTGCAAAAAAAACTTTGCATAGAGTTATATCCCCTTAGGCTTGATCGGTAGGCTAGGTTATTTTTGGTTTCGGGCAGATCCGATTTTTTCATGATTGTATTTTAAACTGGAATACTGTTGCATTAACTCTTTACTTTCGATTTAACGCAGAACCCACACCGGTATTATATATATATATATATATATATATATATATATATATATATATATATATATATATGGAAGTAATGTAAATAAAATGTTCAAATGATTCCTAAGCAGTATCTTTGTTAACCGAGTTCTGCCTATCAAGTGGATGAAGTAGGGTAACTACAGTATCTATACTTACAGTTCCCTGAGTAAGTATCAAGGCCACGGGCATGGTAAATGGTTGCTGGTACCCAGTCTTCTTCATCCAGTCAGTCTGCGGGGTGAGAAATAAAAAAGCAAGAAATCAGATATAAAATAATTTTGTGTACACACAGTTGTCTCTGCTTATTATTACTTAATCGTGTTTAAATCAATTTTCTTTTTACGATATTCTTATTGGTAATCGCTGTCTAAAAAGGTATTCAATTTTCAAAGGACGTATTCGGCCCTTAAAATGGCGAGGACCAAAAAAAAATAATTTCATTTTGTCTAAAGATTTGCAAAAAATAACATTTAATTTCAATGATTAAAAAAAAAACCCAGCAATCTTTAAGCTTGTTACCATGAATAGTGGAACGTAAAGCTGTCTTTAAAACAACAAAACAAATTATTGTGGGAATAGTCTTAAGTCTAATTTTAAATCAATCCAATTCATTGAGGTGCTAAATACGTTATCTATTTGAAAAAAAAAGTATTACTTTCAATTAATTTTTTTAAAAAGTAATGAAAGAAATTGAGCAAGGTTTTATGGGTTGGAAGTGGTATGGGAAGGGGAGGGTCGTGGTGGTGGGGGGGGGGGTCTTCTTTTCATAAGAAGTTTTTGAAATGAGGTCAGGCTATGAGCTAATAGAACCACTTACATTGGCAAAGTACCAGGTATAAAATGCATCTTTTTGGTGAAGATTTTGGTCTGGTCCGAAATAAGCTGTCCATGCATCACATGTGATTCCCCGATGTTCTTGCTGGTGAGAAAAATATAGCCACATAAAACCGTTGTTATAATACTAATTATAACAATAACATTTTCACTAGAAAATGAAACAAAGGTTTTAAAAGTGCAAAGACTTTATAAATAAACAGCGGAATATTTTTTGTTTTCCATCAACGACAATGCTTTTTTTTTTTGTGTACTGTATCAGTCCCTGTAAGGAAGAGATGTTTATCTTCTTAGATCCTATAGACCAGTGCTTCTCAAAGTGGTGGGCCGCGGACCCCTAGGGGCCGTGGACTGTCCGGAGGGGGGGCGTGGAATTTCGAAAAATTATAAATTTAAGCCATCTAAACCAAAAAAAAAAAATAGGGGGGCCGCGACATATTGATTGGCGTTCCAAGGGGGGCCGTGACTTCAAAAAGTTTGAGAAGCACTGGTCTATAGACCACCAATAGGACGTTGTTTTGCTTGTTTGTTGTAGTGCCCTTCTTTCATTCCCACCATAGCCGAACATAGCAATGATCAAGGAGGCACCAAAGTAAGCATAGATAAGTGTCTGGACATGGGGGGGGGGGAGTTGAACCCGCAACCCGCACTCAATGCAGATCCAGATCGGAATCAAAGCAACACTCAATCAGACTGGTAGTCCACCTTAAAAATGAACAATGGACATAAGTTAAATAGGGAAAATTACAATAGCATAGCTAGGCATGGGGCGTTTGGGCGACACTTTGCCACCATTCAGGTGTGGCTTTTTTCCACACTGTCAGGGGTGGTTGCGGTGGTTTCTTTGATTTTATCTTGTTCATACAAAAGACACTGTTCCACAAACAATTCCAATAAAACGTGGAAGTCAATTTGGATTAAAACAATCAATACTACTTTAATTACAGAAACTATAAAGAATAGTTTATCATGTTGCAGCTTCAATACATAATACCTCCTCCTAGCGCCTTCCTGATTCTACACCTTTCCCAAACTCAAATAAAACAAGGGTGTCAAAAACAATGATCTCTTTCCTTTTCTCGTCAACCGTCCGTGTCTCGTCCCTTTTCCCTCCCGTTCAATAACCCGATTCATTAGGTGCGTCACCGTACTACAGGGAATTCCCTCTAACATCTACATTGATACAATAATTAATTGTCTGTCTATTTATCTATGTCTGCCTATGTCGGCATTCCCTCTAACATCTACATTGATACAATAACTAATTGTCTGTCTATTTATCTATGTCTGCCTATGTCCTTACACACACTCTTAGTGGTTTTTCAGTGTCTGACCCAAGTTACACCCCTGGATAAATGCAAGGTATTTCTTGCTTTTTTTTTATTTGCCAGATAACAGACCATGAGATAAATAAAAAAACTGGCCAATAATCTTTCCCCCCCTGCTTATTTGAAGTAATGTTATTGGCGACGTCTGCTAAGTGTAAGTTTTAATAAAATCTGCATCTCTGAACACAGGGAAAAAAATTACAAATAAAACTACACTACAGAAGATCTCTTTATTGGTTTAAATTTTAAATATTGCTTCACAGTCAGTACAAACTGAGCCATTGGGAGCCACACTAGAGTCAATGATGAGCCACATTTTGGCCAACGGCGCTATGCACTGATTAGCTTAAGTGTCCAATCACTGAACCAACTTTGCAAAGTAAGTTCACTTGCACTGAGCTTACAAGTCCCACAGAGACTAAACTCATAAGCAATAAGCTTTGGGATGTAATCATTAAACCTTTATTACAACTTATGAAGTCAACCTGCACTAAAACTGATATGACATTTCGATCTAGTCACAGACTAATGAGCTTTAGATTGATCTGCATTTAACGTATTTGAACTAAACTTATTAATCCCCTTTTACTGATAGTTGATATCCCTTAATTACAGACATATTATTATCACATTATTATAAAGCTGACATGGTTCCAACTTACTAATCCCATTTTCTGATAGTTGATATGCCTCAATTACAGAACTATCATTATCACATGAATTATAAAGCTAACGTGTATCAAACTTACTAATCCCATATACTGGTAAGCTTTGGGGTCAAGGTCAAAGAACTGGACAGAGTTTCTCATCTTCACCAGACCATTGCCCATCTGAATGGCATCCACTGTGCTGTCGCTGATGACATTCACCTCGCACAGTCCAGTTTCCAGGTCAAGGGCATAGCTCAAACCTAAAATGAAATAGTGTTTTTTTTTTATTTTGGTATAAAATGGACTTGTGCAAAAAAAAATTTGAAGAGAAAGTTCCCAAATCCAACAAGCTTTAAGAATGAATTCATAACAGTAACTGTGGAAGTTGCTAGCCATTTAATCCTTCCATATGCCATGGCAAAGAAACTCATTATTATCACTCAACTAGGCCTCATTGGCTGTAAAAAGGCAAATCTTTTTCTCTCCTATAGGGGGGTCGCTTGATCGTGTGGTGGAGAGCTTGTATTTTTAAATAACTAATTTTAAAGGAGTACTACAAAAGCAATTTTTTTTTAGCATATAACACATTGAAAATAGAGAAAATAATTAGGTTGTGAGGATTAAAAGAACCCATAATGTGGCCATAATGTGACACATTTACGCAAAAACAAAAAATGAATGGTGAGAACTTTCTACGGAGAAATCCCCTTGAGTCCACCCTCTCCCCAATGACAAAACTTGTCAAGGGATAAATGATGATAATAACACATCTCGGCAAATTGTAATAAGCTAATACATGTGTGAATAATACCTGTGTTAAAGTCGTCAACCAGCCTGACGAAAGATTTGTCGTTGATGCTATTCTGAGACGTAGGGCTTGATATGACGTCCTGAATATATAAACCTAGCGCCTGCCTGTATTCTTCCTATGAAAAAAAAAATATTTTTTTTATATGACTAGTGATATCTGAGTATAAAGAATAATTCGCTAAAAGTTTTAATCTAATATTGTTAACAAATTTGAACATTCTAAATATAGTTGTACAATTTGGCATTAAACACAGCTGTCGCTTACATTAGAATAAACCAAAACCGGATCACCTTGTGCACTGGTACGAAAACCTGTAATGGTCAACATTTCGCCTCGAAATTTGAAATAATCTGGCACAACCGGTAAAGGCTTCTGTGAGTTGGGTTTGTTGGCGCACATCATGTTTGGAGGAATCTGTTTACAGACACATTAAATAGTTTATTTCACAAAATAAGGATAATATATTTCTGTAGCTTACGGATCCTGATAAGCCCCGTAGCATGAAAATTCTACCGCAGGGGCCAGGCATTCTACAGCAGGGACCAGGTCAATAGCAGGGGGCAGGAAATAAATGTTACTAAATAGAGCAAACAAGCAGATGGGGCCAGACAAAACGCAGGAGACCCGGCCCCCAGCCCCCCTCCGCACGCTACGGGCCTGATCCTGATCAATTAAAAAAAAATGACATTGTAACAGTTTATGAACAACTAATGTGATACAACTACATTTTACGACCAATAAAGTGATATACTTACAACTTATGACATACTAAAAGACATTATAACCTACTAAATGATATAGTTACACATTATAACCTACTAAATGATATAGTTACACATTATAACCTGCTAAGTAATATAGTTACACTTTGTGACCTAAAAAAGTTTGTGGTTGTAAAACCTACCCTAAAGTGCCGATCATCTGGCTGAATATTTCCAAAATGTGTGAAATCATACCTAGACCAAAAAAAAAAATGAAACAAAGTTAAGCTTTCACATTTATAACAACTGTGATTGAAAGAAGTACACGTACTTATACTTGAATGTATTTTTTTTTAAGATTCAGTTCTAAAGAAATTCTAGAAAACATTTTCTGTGTTGGTGCTACTGACCTATATGTGAAATTAAAAATATTGCTGGGATCTTTCTTGTCCACACCGGTTACAATGGCGGACACAGGCAATATCGGCCTAGGAGGAGGTTGGTTGTCGTCAACTACAGGAAGTTGAAACTTACTTGGGTCTAAATCAGTGAAGATTTTTAAAAAAACTAAAATCATGGTATAAATTAATCGTTTATATCCTATTATTATATATTGTAATTATTACTCTTACCTGATATAATTGATTACAATTATTGAAACCATTTGATAAGAATTAAAAGCATTATAATCGTATTTTAATTTTTGGGGTTTTTTGTTACCGTTTCGGCTCTGCATGAGATCAGTGCTCGATTTAAGAAAAAACCAGTGCCGGGGATGAAAAAAAAACTTCTGTAGAGCCGAGGGTTAAAAGCCTATGATTTCATCCCCGGCTAGGTTATAGTAGCTAAGGCAGAGCCGGGGATGACAGGTCTCAGTGCCGGGGATATCCCCGGCGGTAAATCGAGCCCTGCATGAGATATATTATATGGACGTACGTAGAGGTAAAGTGTAAACTTATATATAAACTTATATCCACTTTATGGGTTTGGTGAATTTTTTGGGATACGCTGTACTGGTGATGCACAAAACTGATACAGTAGATAGACTGACAGATAGCAAACAGACAGACAGATAATAAAACAGCCCCGTAGTGTGAAAATTCTACAGCAGGGGGCCAGACATTCTACAGCAGGGGCCAGGCAATAGCGGGGGGGGGGGGGGGCGGGTAATACATTTAACTAAGTAGAGCAAATAAGCAGGGGGGGAGCAGACAAAACGCAGGGGGGGGGCGGCCCCACTGCCCTCCCTTCACGCTACGGGCCTGTAATAAGATAAACACACAAATACACACAAAAAAAGAGTTTCCATAGAGAAAGGAAGAATTATTATATCCGTTCTTACTGGGCAAAACAAAATTCATACAAAATAAAACACATTTCATAGCAATTATATATTTATTTCATTTAAGTCAATATAGTTGTTTAATACTCGAATTAACCTGAAATTAATGCATTATATATATATATATATATATATATATATATATATATATATATAAAGAAATCCTAAAACTCTTTGGGAATATAATGTACCGGCTCATTTTCTCTGTCCTGTCAGCACAAATGCATATAGAATAATTAAAAACTCTCTACACCAAAGTGCTCTTATCTGTCACTTCCGGTCACATGGTGTGCCAAAAAAAAAACAGCCACTTACCAACAATCTGCCATTCTGTGAATGTTGTAGCATCACGATAGGCGGCATACTCGCAGCTCCACCATTTCTGTGTTGTTATACCTGTTAATAGATAGATTTAGGATCGGTGAATAAGGTGATTGTCAAGGCTTTGGGTACAATAGAAGAAATATCACAAAGGGAAGTAAAATTTTAAAAAAATCTAATCATGTCTGTCAAGATGATGAACAGAAACCACATACATAGGCTCCTATTAAGAATAAGATGGACGGCACAAATGTTTATAGAAATTATGATGTACTAACTGTTCCCTGCAAAAAACTTTGCATAGAGTTAAATCCCCTAAGAGTTGATCGGTACGCTATGGTTAGTTGTTTTTTTTTTTGGTTTCGGGCAGATCCGATTTTTTCATGTTTGTATTTTAAACTGGAATACTGTTGTATTAATTATTTACTTTCGATTTAACACAGAGCCCAAATCGCTATTATATATATATATATATATATATATATATATATATATATATATATATTATTGAAAAAGTATTGGGCACCTCATTTATCTATTTTGCTATTTATCCATTAATGTTGTTTAAAGGCCGTTCAGAGGCGGATTTAAGGTCTGAAGGGGCCCCAGGGCGGATAACAAAATATCTGGCCATTAAAATAAAGGGAGACATCATGAACGGTATAAAGTTGGGTTTTTGCGGTTATAAAGCTGGGCTTTTTCGGGGGGCCCTCACTGTTTGAGGGGGGGCTCTCACTCTTTTGGGAGGGAGGAGCCTGATGTAAAATCTGCCTCTGCAGCAGCTACTCTCTATTTATAACTGACATTCAATGTGAGGGGGTCGTCTGTAATGAATGGGGTAGGTTGGTGGGGGGGGGTTGGGAAGTGGTTGTGGAGGAGTGATTAGAAATCAAAGATCCTAGATGTCAGTAGAAGTTGATTGGAGGAGGGGGTGGGGGTTGTGGTACAAGTGAGACACTTCAATACTGTTAATAATATACAAACTTCATGATTTTTTTTTATAGAACACAACTTCGATTTTGCACCCTTTCAATGGTACTATAGCACTATGGTACTTAGATTAAATGCATTGAAAAGAGAAAAGTACCTCTTGATGTTTCCTCCCCTTTGTAAGATAAATTTCTTCTGTCAGGGCCACCCCAGTGTAGGGCAACTGAAGAAAAGTAATGAAAAAAATAAACAGTGTTAAAATTATACAATATTATTTAGAGAAAAAATTAGACGCTTATGAAAGAAAAAAATCTAACTCAGAAAACTAATTTAAAAAAAAAAATTAATTCCATTAAGCCTTTAAGACCACATTGAGACTTTATGAATTGTAGAACTCATGTTATAGTAGTCGTAGCTCATTGAGACTGATGAATTGTAGAACTCATGTTATAGTAGTCGTAGCTCATTGAGACTGATGAATTGTAGAACTCATGTTATAGTAGGCGTAGCATGTGAAGAGATTGTATGGTTAGCACTTACCCAACTTAAGTCGGGTCTCAGGTACTCATTTAAGGCTCTCATCGGGTTTGAGCCCAGAACCCCCAGGTCGACAAATGAGTACTCTATGTTGCACCACCACCTGCCCTCCAGGTGAGCCGTAATACAATCTTAAAGAGTCACAGAGCAAACAAGTGTGCCGTCACCACACTCCCGTTTACAACATTTGAATAGAATGTAAATGTTCGCAAGCTGCCTTGTAAGTAGACACTGTTCTTAACCAAATATTAGTCAAACAACTTTAAGAATAATTTTGTTTGTTTGTTTTTTTTCAACACAAAAAAGCCTTACCCAAGGGTGTTTGATTATATAGCACAGATTGATTATTGTTATGTATGAGAAAGGCAAAGACATTGAGGTCATTTGGGTAGTGTATTACTAGCGGTGAGCTAGAGTTCGTGTTAAGAAAGCGATAGAACGATACTGTACAAATGGAAATATCCAAACTTGTTTTATAGAATAGTGGGCATTGTAGTCGGAATATTTCAGCCGAATTTCCAAATTCGAAACTAATTCTGTGGAATTTGATATTAGAATTTTTTGTTGTTTTTTTAAAGTACATTAGTTCTATGCATGCGAAGATTAAACTTGTGTTCTCCAATCATTTAGAAAGAATTCATAATAAATTTCAAATTGTTTAAGGGGAAATAATGTAACGATTTTTTTACGGAAAATAGTTAAAAAAAAACGTATTAAATCATAATCAAATAAACACCCGATGGTTCGCTCAATGTAGTCACATCATGGGCATCTGTCCAAGCACCAAACAGCATGTACTCATCAGAACCTTCAAACGGAACGTCAGCGCATGAACCTGGGCAAAAGGACAAAAAGGAATATAATATTATTACACACACAGGTAGTTTTCAACTAAGATAAACTGATGACTACAGCTAGATACAGATTTTAATGATAATGGTGTGTGTAGTCCCTGTAAGGATGAGATGAAATCCCTTAGATCCTATAAAGGACTGTGGTCCCCTTCTTTCATCCCCACCATAGGCGATAGTGCAGTGGCCACGGAGGCACCACGGGAGACATATAGAGAACTTGAGACCTCACCGGAGATCGAACCAGGTACCTTCAGGTCGACAGTCGAGCACTTTACCGCATGACCATCCGTCCCATTGTTTCACAACCTTATTTTTGCACCTTTCTCAACTTTATTTTGCGCCATTTCCAACTTAGCATTTATTTTTAACGTATACATCATACTGCACTTCTCTAAATAGAAACAATAATCTTCAACTGAAGAGTTCGCTTTCGGTATGCCCGCCCCCCCCCCCCCACCTCCCTTAACAATGCCCCTCCCACCGACCCCAGTCAATACAATTCCTTGTTGTTTTTTTTTAATAAACTAAACCAGTATAGGCAAAGATAAATATGCTTTACATAATGGTACTTTTTTGAGTATGTAAATAATCTACACATACTTGAGTCCATTGGAACAGCCATAACTTCATTGTATTTCGTATCAACCCAAATTTGAGCCGGACTTTTGTCTGTGTTGAAACTCACGTAGGCCAAACCGGCATGCTGTGTGATGAAATTTACAACGAAGACATTTGTACAGTGGCGTCACTAGGGTTGGTGTCACCCGGTGCGGTAACTCATGTGTCACCCCTCTCATGACACCCCGGTCTCCATATTTTTTTTCCAGAGACCGTATATATGTGCGCATGCGCGACTTTATTATTTTTTTTCCGTTTCCGGGGTCAGGATTTTAGCGATAGTTTGTATCTATAGGTCAGTGCAAGTATACCAATAATTTCATTAAAATAATTAATAATAAAAAGTACGCAGTGTCTGTTGATAATCGGAGATATTTTTATATTTGGCATTAATTTTTTTCGAAGCCTTATAAAGTCATTTGCTATTAATAATCGGAGATATTTTTATTTATTTTTAAAAATTAAATACGGCTTTGAATTATTTTAAATTACAAAATAAGAATATAGGCCTAAAACTAGATATTTTGCATTTTGGTGTCATCCTTGTGAGGGTGTCACCCGGTGCGGTCCGCACCCCCCGCACCCCCCTAGTGACGCCACTGCATTTGTATTAAGATACTAAACCAAATACCAATTTAACAGTTTTAAAATAGACTAGGTTTTACTAGACTTTTGTTAAGTTATTTCCGCAGATACAATTAGGGCTATTTAATTTTTTTTTTAAATGTTCATTTTAAATAGATTGATGAAAAAGTTTTATGCGTATTTGTGGCACAAATTATTTACTGCTAGATTTAAAAAAAAACATAAATCTGGTTATGTATCAAGAAACAAACCTGGGAATAGTACTCCTCTATATTTGTTATTTTGGAAGCTCCCATTATTTTTTGCTCAATGAATACGGAAAAATCATCGAAGAAGACTGGCTGGGGCTCTGTAAAGGAAACAGTTTGATTACGTAACACACAACAAAAGCTTCAACATATGTTAGACGCTGGGGCTCTGTAAAGGTAAGAATTTGATTACGTAACACACAACAAAGCTTCAACATATGAAGACAGTTAAGATTCCCTGATATCGCCTATAATATAGAGATGAAAAAAAGTAAACATGCTTCCGCAAACGGCTTTAGTTGTGATTGTGTGCTTTCACTAGCAAATGTCAGATGTTCATTGGTTTTTTTTTTGTAGGCTCAATGGACTTAAGTAAATTGACTGGGCAAGAGATAAGCAGCCCCGTAGCGTAAAAATTCTACAGCAGGGGCCAGGCATTCTACAGCAGGGGCCAGGCATTCTACAGCAGGGGCCAGGCATTCTACAGCAGGGGCCAGGCAATAGCACGTTGGGGGGGGGGCAGGTAATACATTTTACTAAGTAGAGCAAATAAGCAGGAGGGGGGCAGACAAAACGCAGGGGGGACCGGACCCCCCCCGGCACGCTACGGGCCTGGAGAAAAGTCTTGGCACTCTTCGGGTGTTCGAACCTGAGGACCTTCATCTAGGCAGTCGGGTGCTCTACAAAAGCCTGTCACATGGACGGGTTGAGGCATGATGTCATTTTTTATATCATGACAGTGACCTAACGTAATGCATGTGAACCAGCCCCGTAGCGTGAAAAACTATACAGCATTGGCCAGGCATGATGTGAACACAGCAATATATGAAAATCGCGTGGTCTTCATTGCTACCAAAGCCGTTCTAATGAACGTAAAAAACTAGGTCATTAGTTCCCTTCCGCCAACTGCTAATAGTCCCCCCCCCGTTCCCCCCACACCAGCAGTATAAGGTATCATATTAAATTTTATGTTAATTGTGTTTCTGTCAGTCATCTTTGTCCCCGGGGATGGGAAAGGGGGGGGGGTATTAAACCTTCCAAAGAGGTTTAGCTTTTGTGGGGGAACCACACACACTCACACAAAGCCTATGAACGGATACGGTGCAACCACGTGATCCGTGAGTCCATGGTACTTACCATTGCTACCATCTGGGTCAATAGCCCCGATGTGTCTAGCGCAGAAAGCTGCGTCATAATCGCCGGTGACGACACAGGTCAACGTGATGAATGAGGATATGAAAATCCACGTTCCACCATCCATATCCGAGGCTTATTTGATTATATCAACAGAAAGAACTCGGTTGATTTTTCAATAAAAGAAAAGAAAGTACAAATTTTAATCTGAAGATATTTATTCATAAATGATTTGTTAATATTGCTATGATTCCGGCGAATTTAGAGTTGTGTACGTAATTTACTAAAAATTAGTTATTTTCCTTGATGCGGTGAGTTATTTCCCTTGCTATGGTAAGCTATTTCCCTAAGCTGTAGTAAATTATTTCCCTTGGTGTGGTGAGTTATTTCCCTTACAAACGCACCAAATGACGTCATAGAAATACACGTAGAAATTCACACACAAATAAAACAATTGATGAATAATTGGAGTTTAATTATAATTTTTTACTACGAATCACATGTAATATACCAATGTATAACACTATAATAGTCACAATAAAGTTGTCAAATGAGCACTCTTAAAAATAAACATGATAAATCTCCAAGGAAAAAAAGACAAATAAATAATTAAATTACAGAGCACACCAAGAAATAATGAACGGTTTTGTTTAATAAGTAGGTGTGTACTTCCCGTGCTAATTTAGATCTTTATCTCGTGTCATTATCGGTTACAGTTTTTAGTGTTGCCGGTTCAGAACCAAGGTATGGATGATAACAATACAAATCTTTTTTTTTTTAAAGTGCGATACTTTCCACGGTATGATCACACAGCAGATAGTGAAGATAAAGGTGAAGTCTTCTTCACTTTTAGATGAAAATATTTTCAATTCACTTTTAAATATCAATCTACTAATGCAAAATAATGTCAGAAAAGAAACTTTTTCTGGTTTTAATTTTTATTAATTAAACTTGTTTACTAATCAATGTTTAGAACACAGGCCCGTTTTAAGGTCATCGTAGGCCCCTCCCCGATTTCAATTTTGTAATATTTTTTCAATAATGCACCGGCACTTATTTGCCATTCTGGCTTTCGTAGGCCCTTGAAAAGTCCGTAGGCCCTAGGCACAGCGCCTACTGTGCCTATATGATAAAGCGGCCCTGTTAGAACATATTTATTTCCTTTGTCAAAGTGTTTCACAAGAAAAGTAATTATGGCATGCTCAACCCAAGTCTTTCAAACAGCTATTGGGCCCCAACCAGAGCCGTGGCTAGTTATTGCGGCGCCCTGTGCGAGTTACATTTTATGGCGCCCTAATTCCCAATCTGAAAAGTGCAAAAAACATGTAACAGCGTTCTTTCGGCGCCCCTTCCTAGTTCGGCGCCCTGTGTCCGGCCGCACAACCCGCAGCACTCTTCCTACGCCACTGGGCCCAACTATGTTATGTAAAAGTGTTTAGTGTGTTGACGGTTAGTTTTTTTTTTTTAAAAAACATCAAATTGCAGGGAATCGAACCTGGGACCTTCAGGTTGATAGATAGCTATGCGCTATGAATCGCATGACCTATTTTTAATACGCGCTTACCGCCAACCATTGCGGCGGGTGGATGGTTGTGTGGAAAAGCAACTCAACTGTCAACCTAGGGGGGGGGGGGTCCCTGGTTCGATATCCGATGAGGATCGATGGATATTTCAGGTCATGGTGAAAGTTCCCGCTGAATCTCCCGTGGTCAATGTCCGTTGTGGGATAACAAAAAAAAAAGGACACAATTAAAAAAAAAAAACGTTCCATTATTGGTGTATAGGATCTCAGAGATTTCATCTCATCATTACAAGGGGACATCACTCACATTTCATCTCATCATTACAAGGGGAATCACTCACATTTCATCTCATCATTACAAGGGGGCATCACTCACATTTAATCCGACTTTAAGATCGGGATCCAACTTTATGAGCTATTTTGAGCTATAATATATTATTGGAATATGACTTTCACAGTCAGTGTTATAGTTATTTAATAATGATTTTATTTTAAAAGAAAAAAAAAAACAATAATAATAAGAAAACAGTAAGTTGTAATTTTTTTTTTCATATTTGGTCAGTTTTACATGCGTTCTAATATTGAATATGGAAATGTTAGCTGCTCTGTAAATCAATTTCTTTTCTCCGTACATTTTAAATTAAACAATGGCATTACAGCATTCAACAAATAAATGTAAAAATGATTTTTTTTTTTTTAAAACTGTCACAATAATAAAACAGATCCTTACAGATTTGACCATCGACAATCAAAGAATTAATAAAATTCGCGTTGGGAATCTAACTCCCCCCCCCCTCCCCCATTTTCCATTCATATGAGGCTTTGTTCATTCTGCTACAATTATCCGTTGATTAGTCTCCCTTTGGTCTGAGGCAGGCGAAAAGGAAACACGAAAGTTTATCACGTGATCTTGTTCCGTCACTGTCCTTGTGTTTGTGAGCTGCATTAATTGGCAACATTTTCTGACTGCCTGGTTTAACAACAAGTCTATTTTGAGATTCGGGAATACTGCTAGTTTGCCGTCTAGTGTCATGTGGCTTAATTCCCTTCTTTTTCGTCTTTCTATCTCTAGATTTACGTTTATGAAGAACATCATCATCATTATGTGTTGGTTTTGAGGCTATCTTCGACATCCTACGAATTAAAAAAGGGTGGTATGACGTCATCTAAAAGAATTAAAAAAAAATATATGCCTATTAGAGTACGGACATAAACATTTTATTATTAATAATATTTATAACAAGGAGAATCTACAAGTACATCTAGCCTATATGTTACATACTAGCTTGGGATTTTGTAATTCTGTTATGTGATAGGCCAGCTTGTGAAACACTGCGATGACGTTTTCTCCAGTTTTGGCGCTCGTCTCATAGCAACCAAACAACATTTCCTTGTCAGCAAACTGAAAATGTGCAAATAAAGAAGCAGAAAAAAATGTACTTAAGAAACTGGTCTAGCTAAACTGAGCATAGGTACTGCATGACCGTTTGTTCTGCCATGCATTTTTAACCTAGGTGGCATTGGCAGTTCTGTAGGCTCAGGGCGGGTGGCATTTGCTAGACCTAGCAGGAGTCTGAGATGCAGGGCCGGGAATGTGGGACGTGGGTTGTATGCCTGACTACAAAGCTCACGAAGTGGCGAACTCGGGGGGGGGGGGAGCAAGGGGGTCATCATGCCCCGGGCGCTACTCTCTCTCTCTCTCTCTCTATCTATCTATCTATCTCTCTCTATCTCTGTCTCTCTCTCTCTCTCTCTCCCAGTGGCGTAGTGAGGGGTGGGGGCAAGGGGGGTCATCATGCCCCGGGCGCTACTCTCTCTCTCTCTCTCTCTATCTATCTATCTATCTCTCTCTATCTCTGTCTCTCTCTCTCTCTCCCAGTGGCGTAGTGAGGGGTGGGGGCAAGGGGGGTCATCATGCCCCGGTCGCTACTCTCTCTCTCTCTCTCTCTATCTATCTATCTATCTCTCTCTATCTCTGTCTCTCTCTCTCTCTCTCTCCCAGTGGCGTAGTGAGGGGTGGGGGCAAGGGGGGTCATCATGCCCCGGGTGATACTCACAAATGGGCGCCAAATGGTATATTTTACATATAATATTACATGGTTTTCGAATTGGGGGGGGGGCGCTAAAAAGGTATTGTGCCCCGGGCACGACTTAAGCTCGCTACGCAACTGGTGTATCCATGGAAGTTCAAAAGTACTAATAAGAGCAAACAGGTATTTCCCTCATGGTGCTCAATCGGAATAATTGGAAGAAATGGCTCACATACTTTCCATTTTTGAGAACATAATGAATTACCAGTGTGGGATGATCTAAATGACTTAATTCAATGTGTGTGTGTGTGAAGTCTCTGTAAGGATGAAATGTTTATCTTTTAATTCCTACGAACCACTTACGGGACTGTTTTATGGTGCCCTTCTTTCGTGACACCCTAACCGATAGTGCAATGGCCATGGAAGCACCACAGGAGACATAGATAGATGACACCCACACTCCCTCTAGATCAACTGTCACACAGGAGACATAGATAGATGACTGGATGCACCGGGACTCGAACACGCAGCACACATCTAAAATCCAACCTCGACCAGTGGGCTACAACCAGTACATTGAGATTCACTCCCTCTAGATCAACTGTCAACAACCAGTGATCCGTGAACTAGTAATTGTCCAAGGGCAAACTCTGATGTTGTGCTAAAGAAATTACACAAAAGCATTCAAAGTGATCAAGTGGAAACGACTCTTGAATTTTAAGTTCCATTGTGTGTTTTTGTTATTTAAAGACACGTTCGTTATCCCCACCCCCACACACACGTATATAAAAGTGGAACATGGGATTAGACATACCCGTTTAGTGATCAATGCGAATAAACCATGGAATAAAGTGGCCCACCTGTAAGGAAGCCTTTGGATTAAGCATATGAATGTAGTGATCTGCGGGAATAAACTCATGCATAAAGTGGTCCGCCTAAAGGAAACCTTTAAATTTAGCATATGAATGTAGTGGTCTGTGGGAATAGGTAACACATTTAGTGGTCTGTGATGTCCGCAAGGTTTCCCCGACTACTATTATCGATTATTGTAAATGTGGCCTCCCTACCTCTTCAGCTCTTGCACTGCAGACTTTCTTACTACTGATCAGATCTGCTTTGTTACCCACCAGAATTAGTGGAGTTGGCAAGTAGTTCGACTTTTTAGTTTCCATATCCTGAAAAAAAATAATTATGGATTGATTCAGTAAGTAAATCCATTATCCATTTTTTAGCCCGTTTTCTTTACTCAAAACTTCTGTTTATTTATTTATTTGATAAACATTTTGTAATCGATTCAATAATTAATTCTCCAATTAATTGATTGTTTTAAAATTTATTTTGAACAAATAAGAATAAAAAAATTCTTATAACTAAATAAGGGATGTAGTAAAATAAAAAAGTAAAGTTCCCTTAGCCCTAACGGAGTTAGCACAACGCCCAGCCGCCTTTTTACTTCCCCAACTTAAAGTCAGGTACCAATTTAAAGCAGGGTGGACTTGTGGGACGACTTTTAAACAAATTTCACCTGGAAAAATTCCCATGGTCCTCACCGAGGATCGAACCCAGGACTCTCAGGTCGATAGTCGAGTATCTACATCACTCGGCCATCCGACCCACAAATAAGGGATGTAGCCGTGTTTAACTGCGACGAACATCACTAATAAATGAGCTACTTCCCCTGCATCAATAATGCTACATGTAGCCAACATGTTTCGATATGAGATCTGTGCTAGCACGCGATTACCGCATGCCGGTAGGTCAAATCAGCGGTACACAGGCGTGCACAGCAAAATGTAAATACATGTGAATACATGTATATAAATTAGAAAACGGTTAGTTTAAAAAAACTCCATTTTTGTTCTAATTAGACAGGTGATATACTCCCACTGCCTCAGTGCCCATTCCAGTATTATATTATATGGGACCAAGAGCCCCCCCCCCCACGACAGTTGCTATTGCTCCCTTATTAATATCCCTGGAAGTCTCTGCCAAGGATCAGACCCCCCCCCCCTTCCCGCCCCGGTAATTGTAGGCCTACTGCTTTATAACAAATCACGAACGTGGGAAATTAAATTTACCTATGATCGCAACACAGACACACACACTCACACAGTCACATACAGAGACAAACAGACACACACACACAGACAGACACACACATATTTATACCCTCTTTGGACTTTTTAAAAATTTGATTAGGTTTGGCTAATACATTACGTTGGTTATCGTGCGAATCCAGTAACTGATAGATTCGAATGACAGCTCGTCTGTGACGTCATATACCAGAACTAGACCCTGAAAGATAGAAATAAAATTAGGTCATGTAGTACGTATAGTGAGACTAGACCAGGGTCGGCAACCTTTTGAGACGGAAGAGCCAAAAGTTATTATTTACAATTTTCTCAGTTTTTAAAGAGCCACTAAAATTGTTGTTTCAATATTATGGTATTTCATTAGGATTAGATATATAAAATAATATAATTATTATTATTATTTGCGCATGAAACTAAAAGGCCACAATTTGACATCAAAAGAGCCGTAACTTCACATCGAAAGAGCCTCATGCGGCTCGCGAGCCTTAGGTTGCTGACCCCTGGACTAGACCCCGGAAGATATAATAAAATGAGGTAAAATTGTGCATATTGTTAGATTTGACCCTGGAAGATAGAAATAAAATTAGGTAATATAGTACATATAGTAAGACTAGACCCTAGACCAGTGGTGGCGAACCTTTTTGAGGCCGCGGGCACAATATTCAACCAAAGAACCACTTTATTTATAGCAAGGTGTCAACACTCCAATTAAAATTAAAGGAAGTGATATTTTAGTCGCGTTCCGACTGATGATGCTCTGCCTGCCGCGTGCTCACTGATGATGCTCTGCGTGCCGACTGATGAGGCTCTGCGTGCCGACTGTGGCACGCGTGCCATAGGTTGGTTCGCCACCGCTGCCCTGGACCAGTGCTTCTCAAACTTTTTGAAGTCACGGCCCCCTTGGAACGCCAATCAATATGTCGCGGCCCCCCTATTATTATTTTTTTTTGGTTTAGATTGCTTAAATTTATAATTTTTCGAAATTCCACGGCCCCCCTCCGGACAGTCCACGGCCCCCTAGGGGGCCTCGGGCCCACCACTTTGAGAAGCACTGCCCTAGACGATAGAGATAGCATGGGGTAATATAGAACATAGAGTACAAAAGTTGTATATATATATATATATACATAGATATATAAGACTAGATCGCTTATGCTTATTTAATAGAGACCGAAAAAGTGTTGTATTCGAGACCCCTACTTTAAAGAGAGAAGAGTACAATTCTGTACAGTTCTTTATTTTTTACCGAAAAAGATTTCCTTCCTTTTATTTAAAAAAAAATCCCCATTCATGCTAGAGGTTGGCGCTTTTAAAATCTACTGATGTGTCCGAAAAAATTATATTTGACAGTTAGTAATAATATAATCAAACAACCGGGTACACAACACAAAGGCATTTTATTCAAAATTAATTGAAAAAAAAAGTTTTTGAAAATTTGTCAAGGAAAACAATGCAAAATGTCTTCTGCTATTTATTTCGGTTACTTAAGGTTTCTATGCGTACTACATCATCAGGTTATACAGAATTGTACTCTTCTAGTCTTATATATCTATGTATATATATATATATATATATATATATATATATATATATATATATATATATATATATATATTAACTATGGCTGTAGGTGATATAGTGGTTCATAAACCTCGCCATTACAGAGAATGTTTGACTTCCCAATATGAAGTTTGGGATATAAGAGCTTGACTTCGGGCCTGATAAAGCTCCTGACCTCTCACATGGAGGGGGGGGGCTCGAACCAAGGATCCTCAGGTTGACAGTCGAAAACTTCTTTACTATGCGAACATCTCACCCCTATTGTAACAGTTCAATGGGAGACATATCATCTTTCTCCATAATGCTATACCAGAAAAATAATGACACCAGTGTCTGGGATTAACCTCAAGACATACGACTGCAAGACAGTTAAGATAGAAAAGCTGTGAAACACATACACAACATATGATCTTTCTGTACGATGGGAGTGATAATGTGAAGGAAGGTAGAAGAGCTGTGAAACACATACACAACATATGATCTTTCTGTACGATGGGAGTGATAATGTGAAGGAAGGTAGAAAAGCTGTGAAACACATGCACACATATAATCTTTCTGTACGATGGGAGTGATAATGTGAAGGAAGGTAGAAGAGCTGTGAAACACATACACAACATATGATCTTTCTGTACGATGGGAGTGATAAGGTGATGGAAGGTAGAAGCGTTTACCTGAACTCCAGAATAATGTTGTCTGGTCATCGATCGAAGTCTTTCGTGTCCCGGAGAATCCCTGCAACACGCGGAGGACATTTAATTGCAAGAAACACGAAATATTTTAATGATACAGGAAGGTTAATTTATATATATATATATAGGACGATTGATTGTCTCTGATATGATGATATGATATCGATTGATCTAAAAAATCGAATATTACAACATTTTTTTACTACCGATTTCTATTCCCTCCCACCGGAGCCGTATACAGAAAATTTGGGGCAGCCTGTCAGATTGTTACAACTGGGGCCCCCTGTCAGGATTGTCCCCCTTTGTGGTCATTTTCATCCCTGCCTAAAATATGTATCTTATTTAAAAATTATACTAAGATTACTAGCTTTGGATTTTTATTCCTTCATAAAATATGTAGACAGACAGACAGACAGAAAGACAGATAGATGTGTAAATATATCATGAGCTGGATAGATAGATAGACAGACAGACAGACAGACAGACAGGCAGATAGATAGATAGATAGATAGATAGATAGATAGATAGATAGATAGATAGATAGATAGATGATAGATAGATAGATAGATAGATAGATAGATAGATGATAGATAGATAGATAGATAGATAGATAGATAGATAGATAGATAGATAGATAGATAGATAGATAGATAGATAGATAGATGATGATAGATAGATAGATAGATAGATAGATAGATAGATAGATAGATAGATAGATAGATAGATAGATAGATAGATGATGATAGATAGATAGATAGATAGATAGATAGATAGATAGATAGATAGATAGATAGATAGATAGATAGATAGATAGATAGATAGATAGATAGATAGATAGATAGATAGATAGATAGATAGATAGATAGATAGATAGATAGATAGATAGATAGATAGATAGATAGATAGATAGATAGATAGATAGATAGATAGATAGATAGATAGATAGATAGATAGATAGATAGATAGATAGATAGATAGATAGATAGATAGATAGATAGATAGATAGATAGATAGATAGATAGATAGATAGATAGATAGATAGATGTGTAAACTACTACTTACCATATCTGAAGCTGCACTAAGGTTCCGTCAACTTCAAAAATTCTGCTAATGAAATCCAAACCTAGACAGAAATAAATTTTCACAAGACGCATGTCAAATTTAAGAATTCTTTAATTATATATTACAATATCTGTTTATTCTACACCTATATAATTCACTCGCCATATCTATCTATCTATATATGTATATATATATATATATATATATATATATATATATATATCTAATATATATCCTCTGAAGCCTTGGTGTGAGGCAAATCTGTGGCCATGGCAATGGGTGGGGGAAAAAAGATTTGACACCCACTGTCCTAGAGTGATTCCTTAATCATACCAAGTTTAACCCCTGAACCAAAGCTATGGCGTGAATATGGACATGGCAGAGGGTGGGGGGGGGGGGACAAAAAGATAAGGTTTAACAACCACTGGATTAAACTCATCTAAAACATTACGGTACTCACCAACTGTCGGCACTGGCTTCTCCTTGAAATCCAGGTTGGCCAGTGTCCTGAGCAGAGCCGTCTTGCCCACTGAACGGTCCCCAACCACCAGGACCTTGTAGCACGCGGCACATTCCTTGTCCACTATGGGCATCTCACCAGCTTAACAGAGTTCATGACCTTTTGACAAATAAAAAGTACGAACTCGTCAATTGGTGCACATATCAGTAAATTACCGCAGTTTTTTTGTTGTTGTTATTATAAAAATGTGTTGAAAGCGGTAATGATTTGGCTCAAAACTGGGTCACTGGTGAGCGATCCAGATACAACACAAAGTAGGCCTACTAAGAAATTGAACGACAAATTCTGTTCATGACTTCAGACTCAGTTTCCTTTCACTTGGTTTTGTCATCGTTATTTTTTTTTTAAAAAAAATGACTAAGAAACCGAAATGGTGGAAAGGTTTCAAGTATTGTAATTAAGAAGGAAAATAAATTTATCCTAAAACTGAGACGGATCGACAGAAAGATAACATAATTAGAAAGAAAGACATCTAAACACAATGACAGATTGATAGATAGTCTTTATAACTAAATAAAAAAACTTTATCGATATACTGGATAATAGAGTAAGACAAATGTTATCGTAGGAGGGACATTCAGAATGATAAATAAATCTAAAGATAGACAGCTAAAGTATAATTACGGATAAATAGTCGGATAGACAAACACATGGTGATAGACATCCAGATAGGCAGGAGAATATACTTCCTGATCGCAAGCAAGATCTCAGTTATCAGTCAGGTACAAAGGTGATAAATTGTTACACATCAGTGGCGTAGTGGGGGGGGGGGCAAGGGGGACATCAAGCCCCGGGCGCCACTCACAAAGGGGCGCCAAAAGATCCGCAAAACATATAATATTATATCATTTTATATGGTTTTCAAATGGGAGAGGGGTGCTAAAAAGGTACTGTGCCCCGGGCGCGAGTTAAGCTCGCTACGCCACTGTTAGACATATCTAGTTTATAGATAGATAAGCATGCATAGATAGACACATATATATTACACAGACATGTATGTAGTACATAGATAGATAGACAGATGTGTTGTACACAGATAGGCACATTTAATATATAAATATAGATGTGTTGTACACAGATAGGCACATTTAATATATAAATATATATGCAAATATGTAGTACATAGATAGATAGGAACATATATAGTACATAGACACATTTGCAGTACATATTATAGAAAAATATTAAATAGTGCATAGATAGACAAATATGTAAGATTGTCAAATATGTAGTACATAAATAGATAGGCACATATAGTACATAGACACATATGCAGTACATAGATAGATAAACATTAAACAGTACATAGCCTAGATAGAAAAATATGTAAGGTAGTGAAATATGCAGTACATAGATAGATAACTACATGGTCTATTACAGTGGTGGCGAACCTTTTTTGGGGCCGCGTTCCCAAAATGTAACCGAAAAACCATGTATCTATAGCAAAGTGGCCAACAATACAATTAAAATTTAAGGAAGTAATATTTTGGTATATAAGTCGCGTGCAGACTGTGGCACGCGTGCCATAGATTCGCCACCATTGGTCTATTATGTAGTTACAATGTAGTACACACATAAGTAGAATAATAATAAAAAATATATATATTTTACGGCAAGTAAAAAGCATACTCCATAGCACTTAAGTAAAGTCCAGACACAACGAACATCAAATGACTCATCAGGTCCAGTGACATGACCATCACTGGTCACAACACGTTTGACTGGAACCGGGGGGGGGGGGGAGAATGGAATGTGTGAAGTGGCTGTATGGGGCAGTGGTTGCATATGTAAAATGAAACGGCCAATCAATGCATGCCATCGTGTTGCCTGACCTAGATTATCAAGTTACGAAGCTTTTAATTAATACGGCTGCGCTGGTGGTCAAGCCATGGTGGGAATAATAATGTGCCCAGCCCGGTCGTCAATGACAGCATCCAAGTGTTGGGGGGGGGGGGGTCGTGTTACATTTAGTTACTTCATTAGGACACTTTATCACGATGCCAAGTTGAAGGGAATGACCAACGGACTATGAAAAATAAAAACTTCGAAGAAACGAAAGAAAAAAAAACGTATACAAGCAGCCAAATTGTAAAAAACAAAAACATCTATCTATCTATCTATCTATCTATCTATCTATCTATCTATCTATCTATCTATCTATCTATCTATCTATCTATCTATCTATCTATCTATCTATCTATGTTCAATATAATATCTGTATATTTATGTACTATATAACGTCTATCTGTCTATGTGCTATATAATGTATGTGTATCTATGTACTATATAATGTCTATCTCTTTATCTATGAACTATAAATTGTCTGTCTATCTTAGTACTATATACTGTCTGTCTATCTATGTACACTATAATGTTTATATATATATATATATATATATATATATATATATATATATATATGCACTATATAAAGTCTATCTATATATGTTCTATATAATGTATATCTATCTCAGTGAAATAAATAATGTGACATCGTGTCGTGTAACATCACTGTTAGAAATAATCAATAGTACAAGGGCCGAGTGGTGGAATTGTTTGTTTTCCCTGCAACCACGAGTGTCCCGGGCTTGAACCCTGGTGAGTGCTCGACGTAAACAATTAAAGTGTAAAAACCGAGTCAAAATTTGAACACGAAACAAGCTACAAATACTTGATTTTACGGAAGTAAAGTTTGCGCGTTCCTTCTCCCACCCCCACACCCCCTCCCTTTGGTTAATCAAATCTATCAGATATATAGGATAAACAGCTAGTTGCTCAGATTGTATGATGTATTGTTAAGAAACCATAGAACCACCCCCCTTCCCACTTCCCCACAACCACATCAGACACACCCGACCACAGATTAGATATGTACCCAACCCTTATTGGCTAAAAATCGTAGCCCCCCCCCCCAACCACAGACAGACACACCAAAACCCATTGAGCTGAATTCTTTGAAGCAAAATGAATGGGGACACGCGCAGATCTTAAAACAAAATACACCCTCTCACTTTTAACCCATTTAAATCTTACAAAGCTATATTAAGTTATCTATTGACTGATCCAGTGCCAAGACTCAATCAGGAAGTATATTTACGACATTAGACTTGGAAGTATATTTACGACATTAGACTTTGTATTTCAGCCAAGGCCGGTCTTAAGAGTTGTTGAGCCCGATGTTGAGCGTTTTAAACTGCACACAAAGATAGCACATATGATTCTCATTGATTTGCTGTGATTTTTTTTGACAGAGAGACCTTTCCACGACAGTGTCCATAAAGCCCCCTGCCCCCCCTCCCCAAATGACGAAACATGTTGAGGGACAAATAAAGGATGAATGACCATGACAGATTAAACTAACGCGGGGCCCATTTATGCCCGGTGCCCCGTTGGGAGAATTCGGTACAATTAACTGCAGGGCCGGTTCTGTTACCGAATAATACAATAAATATGATCTGAATGGGGCCTGGGCACCCTTTACTAGTGTAATTCAGGTATATTCTTATAGAAAGTCTATTATTAGACTTTCGTGGGCCCCTATAGGTTGATGGGCCCCCAGGCAGAGTGCCAATATGATAAGACGGTCATGTAATCAATATTAGTAACATCAGACCATTTGTTGCTATGAATATCTTTAGGGAAACCTTTACGAAAGTATAGACTATCAGACAAATTTATAAGCTGCCCCTCCCTCCTTTATAATACAACCCAAAGAATCAAATTTATATATACATGTATATATATATATATATATATATATATATATATATATATATATATATCATTGATTAGCATGGGCCTATTTGCAATTGCGGCCTATGGTCAAGTTCCCGAGATGCCCCATTCGTGAAGACGGTCCTGTTTAACAATGTTAAACAAGTTTTTTTTTTTTTTTGTTAAACCGGTTTTTGTTTCAACTAGCAACACAACATCAATTTGTTTAAAACTAGTAGCATTGTTCAATGGAACAATCTGAGGGGGGGGGGAGTGCATAGCAATCATGCCGAATAAACAACTACGAATATAATCCAATATGAAATTACCACACAAAAAAGTTTGTGAAACATGAAATCCTTCAATTTTTCTTCATTTTTCCTGCAACTTATAAAACATTTCTCGTTGTTGTTATTTGTTGTTTTCAAATGAGTATAAATCTAATTTCCTGTTATTACACTCTGAATCAACAAACAGGTTAAAATATCAAGTATGACTTTGTGAATAGACAGGCCTGTTCTCAGATAGCCAGACATTCGTCTGGAACGTGCATCCCAAATTACAAAACAACCTGTTCCTTAAAATAGCACGTCTGCTAGTGTCTGAGCACATATCTAGGTCATGTGATGTAGTGACGTAAGTGTTCAAGTGCAGGATAATTTGAGGGGGGAAAAAACTATCAATGTCTCGTCTGTTTTAGGTTTTAATTTTCCCTGCCCCACCACAACTCCATTCAGAAATGATGAAGAGCTAATTTCTTTATTATTATTATTTTATTTTGATTTTTAGTACCAGTTTATTGAAATTCGCACCACAGAATATAAATATATCAGGAAGTGTGATTAAAAACACGTCATTCAGATACAGCCCCGTAGCGTGAAAATTTTACAGCAGGGGCCAGGCATTCTACAGCAGGGGCCAGGCAATAGCAGGGGGGCCAGGTAATACATTTTACTAAGTAGAACAAATAAGCAGGGGGGCCAGACAAAACGCCCCCCCGCACGCTACGGGCCTGTTCATATAGATTGGGCACGTTATTTTGAAATGGTCGTGCCTGAGTAGTCTGTCTTCCCGTGCTATTCTGGGTACTCTGTTTAGTTGTACCTAAATCACGGAACAAATGTTTAAAATTAAAAGGTGTGTCTGGTATGAATTTTAAATTAAAAAGAATAATTTTCAAACATACGAAACAGTGGCGTACCGAGCTTAACTCGCGCCCGGGGCACAATACCTTGTTAGCGTCCTCCCCCCCCCATTCGAAAACAATCTAATATTATATGTAAAATATTCCGTTTGGCGCATCTTTGTGAGTAGCGCCAGTGGCATGATGCCCCCCTCTACACCACTGATATGAAAGCTTTTATGCCATATGGTGCTGTAGGTGACTGTGAACTGTATAACATTTTAATTCTGCAGGCCTATTGATACAGAACCTAATAAATGTGAAACTCATTCACTACGCCCGACGACCCCCCCCCCTCTGTGGCGTAGCGAGGGTGGCATCATGCCCCGGGCGCTACTCGCAAAAAAGGGGCGCCAAATGGTATATTTTATATATATAATATCATATGGTTTTCGAATGGGGAGGCTCTAAAAAGGTATTGTTTACCCGGGCGCGAGTTAAGCTCACTACGCCACTGTCACACCCACCCCCCCGCACCACAGCTGTGGTCAGTCTTCACCTACGTAACACGACAATGCGACAACTCAAGCGTAATTCATGCATCAGCTCTCCTGACTCCGTGACTGCCCAGCGATAACAGGTTGAGGAGGAGGGGGGGGGATCGGGGGGAAAACGGTAAAGGGGCGTCCGTCGAATGACTCTAATTAGTAATCCATTACATAAGCCTCTTCGTGGCATCCATAAAAAAAGAAAAAAAGAAACCATGTTTAAAATTTAGCAGTAAGTAAGCTGACCACTTTAACCATAGTTCAAAGTATCTTACGATGGCCAGATTTTTCTGTCTCGGCGGTTCTCGGCCGACGATTTTCAGGGTGGTCGATTAAAAAAATAATAAAATGACTTCAATCAAATTGACTTTATTAACTATACTTCGACTTCTTTGCATATACATGTACGTCCATATCTAAAAGCCTTTTTTTTTTTCTACCTAGGCTCAAATTTGAAAATCCACTGTGTTCATTGCTGCACCTGTGTACTTGTTCAAAATGAGTTCTCTTTTTGTCCCCGTTTTGTCTGTCTGTCCGTCATCACCCTAGATCTCAACAACAATAAGTCCTAGACCCATGATGTATATATCATTTTGTAGGTCTTGGCCTGCCATGTGTGTAGCAAAAGTCCATTTCGCGATCTGACCTCTGGAGGGCCGAAAAAGGGGGCGTATTAAGTACCGTTTTTTACTACATAAGCTATATTAACAAAGGAGCGCCCTATATCTCAGGAACCATAAGTCCTAGACCCATGATGTATATATCATTGTGTAGGTCTTGGCCTGCCAAGTGTACATCAAAAGTTCATTTCACGATATGACCTCTCAGGGCTGAATATAAGAGTTTCTTAGATACCGTTTTTGCTGATATTTTAAATATAAATAATAAAAGCTTATCAAATGGGGCGTAATCATTATTTATTTTTGTAACAGTTATTCAACATGATTACTTCCCTCTCTATTTATCAACACTAGGGCTGTACCGGAATCCGATTCCGGTTCCTGTTAAGCCGAATTCCGGCAGTTTTAACAAATCCGGTTCCGATTCCGGCTAAAATGTGCCGGATTTAAGCCGGATTTCTTTGTTGTTTGAAATTTGTAAGAAATTTTTTTAGCGCAACATAATTTTAAAATATTTAGCGCTATACAATTAAATTAAAACAATAACTTCCTTTGATTTTAAAATTACAATAACGTCGATCGCTTTTAGTTCTATATGTAAGTACAAATATATTAAAAAGGAAGATATGAATCGTATTTAGTCTAGTACAGGGGTCGGCAACCTGCGGCTCGCGAGCCGCATGCGGCTCTTTCGATGTCAAGTTGTGGTTCTTTCGATGTCAAATTGCGGCCTGATCAAATACCGTAAAATTAAAACAACAAATTTAGTGGCTCTTTAAAAATTGAGAAAATTGTAAATTATAACTTTAGGCTCTTCTGTCTCAAAAGTTTGCCGACCCTGGTCTAGTAATACGACACCTTATCTTCCGCTACTTTTGAAAGTTTAACTTTTTTAAAAGAGCAGACAACGATCTATTTTTGGGTGTTTACAGTTTAAAAATAGGTCAATAATTTATTTTTCTGCAAATTTTTTAACTAAGTGGATTTTGTCACGATTTGGATGAAATTCCTCGCATATTTAGATAAATAACTTGAAGATACATTTTTAATTGAACATTAAAGTGATATTGATTTAGATTTGAAATGCATTTTAATTTGCGTTTTTATGGGAAATAGTCAGATAATGGTTTAAATGAAAGTATGAATGAAATAACACGGTTCAGAGACGTCACTATGGAAAACTAAATAAAAATAAGTTATCGGGTGGTGCCACAGTATATATATATATGTGTGTGTGTGTGTTTATTAATAAATGAATTCATATATATATATATATATATATATATATATATATATATATATATATATATTGGAATTCATTTATTAACAAACATGTTTATTATACTTTCCAAGATATGTTATCCATTTCTTTGTTTGATTGTAATAGAAATCAGGTTAAATTAGGTACAGCTTTATTAAAATAAATTTTTAAAATGAAGAACCTGTTGTTTTGACAGAGTTATCTTTCTTAACTCAAGATTGGGGAAGGGGTTTTAGTCACAGTCTTCAAGATCTAAATTGTTAATACTGTTTTTTGCTATCTAGAACTTAAAAACTAAATTTTTATTCTATTTTTCATTCTTATATCTTTTTTTTATGTTAGGCGAGAAATTACTACTTCGTTTGGAAAAATTACTATTTAATTCGGTAAAATTCGGTTCCTGTTCCGATTCCGGCAGGATTCAAATATTAAATCCGATTCCGGTTCCGATCCTGCAGGATCTAAAAATTAGAATCCGGTACAGCCCTGATCAAAACCCATACTGGCGTACACGAAAATGCTCTAAAATGTCCTTTGTCCGAAACGGAAAAGACTTAAATTGCTTGTTTTTTTTATAACGCCCATATGAGAACGTCATTACAACATATTCTGCAACTACCTGAGTAGATACTGGAAACGTTGAGCCATGCGGCTGTAAAACTTTGAGCCATGCAGCTGGAAACTTTGAGCTATGCAGCTGGAGACTTTGAGACATGCAGCTGGAGACTTTGAAGGTTGAAACATGTCTGACACTAGCAACAAAATGTTTCAAACTGCATTGATTTTCTTTTTTTTTGAACTTTTTCCTTAGAATGAGTAAAAAAAAAAAAACCAGTCGACAAGGCTAATAATGTTAATTAGCCTTCTGTCAACTGTTTAATTTACATATTCTAATGCAAAAGGTTATATAAAAAAAAAGTGTGAAAACCTTTGAGATAAATTTAACAACACATCAGACTCGTACAAATGTTTTATCAATGTATAATTTATTTTTCATAAATAAAAATATTAAATTGCAAATAAAATTCAATAGCGTGAACAAACAAAAAAACAAAAGAATGGCTTTGTAAAATGTTTTCTGAAAAAATCCGTAAATAACACAGATGCATGTAGAAAAAAACAAAAAAATTCAGGATTTCATGTCATTAATATGTAAAAACTTTACGATGATGATTTCTTTACTTCATTGGAATAATTTAGATTTTTCGGTGGTAAGAGGATTAGCAATATATTCTATTCCATAGCAAAATAGAGGATTCGATGTTCAGGATTTCATGTCATTAGTAAGTAAAAACTTTACGATGATTTCTTTACTTCATTGGAATTATTAAGATTTTTCTGTGGTAAGAAGGTTAGCAATATATTCTATTCCATCGCAAAATAGAGGATCCGATGTACAGCAATTAAAATACCCAAACCATTTCTTTGATTCAATTCAATACTTAGCTGCAACATATTTTTTCACACTGATGAATCAAACTAAAGTTTTGCAACACACACAATAAATCAGTTTTGAAAAAAAATCACAATGAGCAGGAAATGTATAATTAACTAATTTAAGACAAAGGTCATGGTTTTCATACAAATCTTTTCGTGGATGATTATATAAATACATGTATATTTAATTCACTCAAGAAAATGTATGCTTTGATGATTTTTTTGCCTCAATTGAAAGAATACTTATTATATGTAAATATATATATATATAATCAGTATTCTTTCAAGATTATATATATATATATATATATATATATATATATATATATATATATATATTTACATATATATATATTAATGTACAATGTATAGGTAAAGGTGGAAAGGACATCATGGTTTAGTGGTAAATGATCAAAAATGTATTCATGATTTAACTATTATAAAACTGCTTTGCTGTATATGTATGGGCATATTTCTAGTTTGCATATATTTGAAGATGCCAATCAATGAGATGTTTCACTGCTAAATAATTTATCAAAAACAGATATTCTGCACGTCAATTAAATGTTATATCAATCATAAGAGCATCAGTGGTTGATTTTTTTAAAATATTTGTTTAAGACCAAGATGATACAGAACTGAAAATCAAAAAAGCCAATGACTTAATGGGAACATGATGAAAACGTGGTGGGTGTGCGGCACTCAGGAGGGAGGGAGGGTGCTAAAAAAAAATCCTTTGACTTCACCACGTCGATGGCGTTCACAACCGAAGCACCGCCAAATCACCAATAAAAAAAAAAGTTGGCTGTGTGGTTATCTGGGCCTAGCGGTAGGCCACTTCCATTGCACTGATAATCAAAGCACAGTTTAACACTTCCATGTTTGGCCTATATACCTAATGACATATACTAAAGAAGCACACACCTGTGTGCGCTAGAAAAAAAAAAAAGAGTGAACAACAGCTGGACATATATGAAAAAAACAAACAATTAACATTCATAAAAAAAAATAAATGAGCCTTTGCACATGAATATGATTTGGGAAAAGAAGGCAAGGGGACATAATATCACAATAAACATGGGAGGTAACTTCTGATTGGCTGGAAGACAATTGAATAAATTCATTTATAAAATATATACTGCCTTTTGTTTGACACCATTCTAAACATTAACACTAATGAGTTTACTCCAAAGATTTAAGTTATTTCACAATTTTAAAAAAAACTACCTTGGTTAGCAATTCATTGTTTATTAGTTTAATTTCATTCAATTTTATTTTGAAATTTAACATGTGACTCATTGTTCGATGTCTAAAAACCAAATTAAAAAAAAAACAATTTGGAGTTATATGTGAGCCTGGAGATAAACATTTTTTCAAGATTCCGTCAGCACCAATAATTTAACCAAAGCC
Organism: Bulinus truncatus; assembly: GCA_021962125.1. Lineage (NCBI taxonomy): Eukaryota > Metazoa > Mollusca > Gastropoda > Planorbidae > Bulinus > Bulinus truncatus. The sequence continues at coordinate 280,808 of JAGDYQ010000083.1, forward strand.
TTTTTGTTATCACCACTATGACATAATCATTTAGATTTATAGCTCATAATAATGTATAAATTTTTTTTTATTCAATTAGTCAAAAAGATGAATAAATACGATAACAACCAGTAATATAAGAATCCAAAGCTTAAAACTAAAAAAAAAAATGTATCCACTTCGGACAGACTTTTGAGCAATGTTGTTGTTTGAAAAGAAAACAAAAAATAAATCCTGCTTCAATACTAAAAAAAAAAAAAATACTGCAGGTAAAAATTAATATAGTTGAAGGGCAAAATGGAACCGATTCATAAATTTATTTTTATTTTTCTTTAAATAACACTAATGGGACAATATTGGTAAGTTCAAGAGATGTCCGAAAACTCAAAAAAAAAAAAGTTGAAATGTCTCTTTATGCTGCACTGTAAAAAAATTGATTAAATGCAAGTCCAATCTATCAAATGTTTTTTAAAAAAAAAAAAAGGAACAATTAAAACAAAAAGAGTAAAAAAAAAATTTAAAAGAGAATTATAGATAATTAAAAAATTATAATAACAGGAACCACAAAACCAGAATAGGAACCACATAGCCAGAGAGACAAATGATGTAATCACATCTAAAACACAAATTAATTTACAGATTTGTTACCCAGCTTGAAAGGAAATGGTGAGGAAAAATTCATTAACTTTTAGAAAAGTTAGTGTCTGAAAGCCAATACCAAATAATGAGGAAAAAGAAAGGACAAAATTTATGTAGTGCATTGAGAATACCCAACTATATACAAAGTGTCGATAAGGTACGTTGGCAATATCAATTACAGTTCAAATTCTTTCATTAAAATGTACTAAAAAGTGAAAATAAATCACTTAAGACCATGAAATCATTTACAGAAATTATGATAACTTACGAAAAAAAAAATGGGCGATGATTTTGTTGATAAGCTTTTTTTTCTTCTCCACATTCATCAATGAATGCTGTTTGCAGACATGTTAAATATGCTGTTTGCAGACATGTTAAATATGCTGTTTGCAGACATGTTAAATATGCTGTTTGCAGACATGTTAAATATGCTGTTTGCAGACATGTTAAATAACGCTATACTTTGTTCAATTAAGCAAATAATGAATTTGGGTGATATCCTACATCCAGAATGTCATGTTGCCATTCTGTCATGTCATGTCACAAATTAAAAGAGATACTTAAATGGCACCCACGCTTTTTTTTTTTTAAAGTCTTGGGAAATATCTTTAAATATTCATATGATTCACAGAATTATCTTTTACTTTTAGAAAATTTCAATTACAGGTGTTCTTGTGTTTTTTTTTTCATTCAAATTTTTTCTTTTATTTCATACTTTTGCCGTAGATAGTGCACGAGTGTGAAAAATTTCATCTTGATAGGACAGAGCATGAAATGAAAAAATTGATTTCAAGATTCAGAAAAGATAAAAAAAAAAAAATGAACACCCAGAAAACAGAACAGCTTAAATAAAATATAAAAAATTATGACAGAAAGGGAACTGGTTACAATGTTTAAGAAATTACCCCTATGTAACCAGTCAGTCCCTAACAATGAAGACCTCTGGTCATGGATAACTGACGGCACTGCCATCATTAATAAAGGCTAACGACAGAAAAGACTGCTAGAAATGCATCAACATCTTGAAGAGCCATATTAACTATTAGTACCTTAGTAACGATGTATCAAATGAGGCAAAGAAAAAAATGTAACAAAAAAAAAATATAATTTTCACACATCACTTTGTCAAATATATAAATTTAGCACTCTAAGGAGGCACATTTTGGTGATCTATTTCTTGGCATTACTACGTATGCAGGGATGTCGCAAGTTAATATTGGGCCCCCTGAAAATCTCCACCCAATTAGGGCCCCCTTCTGATCACGCCCACATCAGTAACTAAAGTTATTAGAGTATTCAAGGGCAGGGAACTCTAACATGTCCTCAGGTTGCCCTCCCTCTTGTGGCAGCCCTGTTCTAAGCTTAAAGAAAATGGCTGAAATGAGCATCCTTTTGATGTGCTTTGTACTTATAATTGTGCAATTTAGAGTTTGTGATAATTTCCTCCTATTTACCATGGTATCTTTACCTTTTTTTATGTATCTTTAAATAACTGGAAATAAGACTTTTGTAGATAATCTGTATATCTATCATGTATACAGATAGTGGAATGGATTGAGCATATAATTTATACACAACACCAACCGATGAAAATAATTGCTCAGTATAGCATTGAAGTGGCATCTGATATTAGATAGAAAAGTATAACTTTCAACAGCAGTTAATCAGAGATATTTTAATAAAGAATCAACGGTTACATATGGACCTGATCAAGAAGCAGTGTAAAAATCACAAGAAATAACAGTAGAATTCATTCATCACAAGAAATAACAGTAGAATTCATTCATCACAAGAAATAACAGTAGAACTCATTCATCACAAGAAATAACAGTAGAATTCATTCATCACAAGAAAGAACAGTAGAATTCAAAAAATTTTAAAATCACAGTGAATGGAAATCACCAGACAAGAAAAAAATTGTCTTGACTTAAAATAAATTATGCTTAATTATTTAAAAAAAAAAAAAGGACAACAAAGAATATAACATATAATAATTATAATAATACTGAATACATACATCATTCTACATAACTGAATTTTAAACAGAACTTTAAAATATGATTCTTAGTTCCAATGAAAGAAAAATGAGTTGTTTTTTTTAAAAAAGTATTTAAAAAAAATATTTTTTTTAAGTTGAGAAGCTATGGAGTAAACAAAGGGATATATGAAATAAAAATAAACAAACTTAAGAAATATATATAAAAAAAACATCAGTAACGTTTACTTTTCTTTTTATACACATGTATATATATGTATAAATACCTTGAAAAATCTTTGAATACTAAAGCAAATATTAAACGCAGTAGTCTTAAAAATACTAGCAGTTTGATAAGTGGTATGGATTTCTGTAAGCAAGATCAACAAATTTTCAAAGTACAAGAGATGAGCTATTCTGATGACAAGTAGTTTAACCAATTTGTGACAGAATTAATCAATAAAAAATAGAACTCAACTGGGGAATATTTTGATCAGTTAAAACATGAAAAAAAAAAAAAAAAAAAGGCTTTCAACAATAACAATATTTTAAATTGCATCTTTAAATCGTTTACTAGTCTAGCATGTCTGTAAGGTGCTTGCGTTGCTGTGTGGTGATCTGAAGATGTTAAGCAATCAAATTCATAAATGGTGATCAGCAGTAGTTGATATAAACAAACAAGAATCTTGATATAAATAACATACACATCATTCTGACCTGTGCCTATCCATAAACGTGCATGTAAACTTCAGAATGACTATCTGAACACACTAAAAAAAAAAAAAAAGGAAAAACATCATCTGATATCGTTCGGCCTAAACATCAGTTCCAGCTGACGTCGTAGCCTTTCCAAGATGAAGGAGGAGCTAGATATACCCGTCTTCCATTGAACATGAAGCTCACAATGCCGTTGTAGCCCATCCTGGGCACCCCTGACTAGAAAGTGAAAAAAAAAATTTTTAAAACCATTAATGGATGTAAACAAAAATTAACATTTTATTCTAACCTATTTTGAAAACAACAAAAATACTGAATGATGATACACTGTGGAGTAACATGGAGTTGATGAAAAAGTCCATTTCACCTTAAAGTCTTCCATGATTCCAAACTGTTTTGCTAAATTAACAAAGCTGGTTTTATCAGTGTATTCAATACGCACAACCTTTTCTGACAGTCTTTGATTGTTTGCCACGTCGGCTCCACTTAAGAGTGGTGCACTGTACACTTTTTGGGTAAAGGTTGAATTATAATTTTCCTGTTAAAACAAAAGAGTAATCTTACAGTAAAATCAAATAAGTATCAGAATAACAATACATTCTGCAAGCAAATTATTAAAGAGAATGAAAAATTATTCATGAATAAAATAAATGCTTTAAAAACTATGGAGTGAATGGTAATTTTTTTATACTTGATTTTTCTTAAAAAAGTATTGTCATGTAAACATCTTAAATTTATTGTATCCTTCCTCACGACATTATAAAAAAATTTTAATAAAACTAGTGTTACATGTATTAAAGGTAAAGCCTGAAATAACTTATTTGACCACAAAAACACAAATATTTTACAACTACAAATCAAATTATTCTCAATTCAGGAATTTGTAAGCTTTAAATTTTGATAAATTAAACATAAATTGAAAAAAATTAAATAATGCATCAAAATTTTTTTTCATGAAAATGAAAAAAACATTTATTTTAATTAATCTTTTTTAATCTTGGTCATTATTTTAAGGCTGTTTGCCACATTTTGTTGGATTCTCCCAGACAAATAATTAAGCAATAAAAAATATCAGAAAGAAATATTTTTTGGACATTTAGGCTAATTAATTCAAAGCCATTTTTATTTGAATTGTTCCCACTTGAGGTTTATTAGACTCGGTTATTTTAATTTGTAAAAAAAAAAAAAAAGTACTTGAAAGTTTCCCAAAATGTGCAAAGTGAGTTGAACACCTAACAAAATGATTTTTTTTTTATAAATTTAACTAAATAAAAGTTTTAAGATATTCATCTAATATTAAAATGACTTCAAATGCAAGAATGGCCAAAACTGGCTCTTCAATAAATTTTTGTACGGCTCTCAATGTGGCAGCCGTCCTCTTAATTTAATTAATTTTATTCACTGAATTTTGACCAACTGACTGTGGTGTGGCCCTTCAAAGTATTTTACTATATAAATAAAAAACCCAAAAGTGTGGCTGTCATCAACTTCTTCTTGGTCACCCAAGATCTAATACTTCACACAATTTTTTGTATTCTACACAATTTTACACAATTTTTGTGTAGGCAAACATTATAACACCAGTTAAAATTGTGGAATTTTTAAATAGTAAAAAAAAAAAAAATGTACTTATTTTAACAAACTAATAAATAGAAAAAAATTTTACAAAATTGTTTAGCATATACTTATTATGTATAAATATATGGAAAAATATTTGATTTCTACATATCTGTGAATATGTACCAAATTCACAGTTCAAAATTTTTTTTTAAGTATTAGTATTTTGTTAATGGACTACAAAACATGCTTAAACAGGGAACAAGGCATCATGCATACTATGTCATTCTGCTACTTGCTAATTAAATGTGGTAATGTGTGTGTGTTTGTCTCGTAAAGTGCAGTTTTTAAACATAACGAGTCTTTGAAAATTATTTTTAAAAAATCATGAGCCAAATGTATAACAACCATAAATAAAGTTGTTAAATTAACTCAGAAATTTCAGACTTATGGACACCAATTCAAGATACCTTGGACAACATGAATAAAAAATGACATGCTAAAAATTACACATTCAAATAAAGAATGATATCTTTTGTAAAATGTTAAAAACCATTACCAAAATATTAATTTTCCCTCATGTTAGTCAAATATCCCAATTTTATTAAAATTTAAAAAATCATGTTCAGTGTTACCCACTCTGTCATTCTGCTTGCATAGTCATTCAATATGGCCGAAACCAGAATTATGAAAAATAAGGAAGGAGGAGTGTAAATGAGATAATTGTGCCTCTAACGGCATTCAACCCAGGCATCATCTACTCTGCTCAAAATGCAATTCGTGTATGAGGTGAGAGGGAGTGATACGAATGAATAGAAATGGAATCCATAACCTGTTTCATTACTTCACCACATCTACAAACCTCCTCTATCTTCAGAGAGCTTCAACTGGTACTCATAGCTTTTAGAAACAAAAATCTTTAGAAAATACACAGCTAGTTTTAACTTTTTTTTTTAAACAATAATAATCATTGTATTAAGTAACCTAGTTTACAATAATATAAAAAAAAATTGCCCACAATGTGCCTACCTTCTGTAAGTAAGACAAATCCAACTTTGTGAAGGGAACAAATTCACTATTAAGCTTAATGTGTTGTAGATATTTATCAAAGAATGCCCCACTGTGAAAATAGTATCAAAACAACATACGTTTGGGTGAAGCTTTTCAAATTTAAATATTAAAAAAAAAAAAAAAACATTTGGTCACTCAGGCGCACTTCAGGCTGAACTTTGAAGCCCTTGACGGGAATCCATTCTGAAAGTTAGCAATGCACTTCACCTCTAGCTTGCAACTCAATGAAACTAAGTTGAACAACATGCAAGGGGAAATTTTAGCTAACACAATATCTTAAGGACAATCTATAGTTCAAGGGAATCATGAGCTCAAGTTTCTAAATGTTAAACAGAAACCAAATGGTGTCAAAAAATGTACAAACAATTTTATACATTAATAAAAAAAAAAAAATTTTTTTCTGTGAATAATTAGCAGTGCGCTGCTGTGCATTACAATTTTATCAGGAACACTTTTTATATATCTGGTCTGTGGTCCTTAATCTAGGAGCCAAATTTTAACAAAATAATGGTGGAACAAAAGTACCCCACTTTACTTGAGCACAAATCAAATGATGGAAACACTAGCATATGTCGAATCATAACTACATTTCGCACTGACAACATATAACAAGTCATTCTGTTATTTTTGGAAAAATAACATTAAGATGCAGCATATTCATTTCCCAAACATTCTAAAGTGCATGCAATTAAAAAAAAATAGTTCTGCTGGGCATTTTAGATTGTCAACATGCACATTATATTGTTAACAACATAGAGATGAAAAAAAATATAACATAACAATAATGGGTTTTAAGTCTTACTTGCTGACCCCTTTAGCACCAAATGTTTTGGTACGACTTATTTCAGGGCGAAGACATTGTCTACCTTTTCTCTGGTCTGGGTGTCTCATCCAATCATCCCAAAACCTATCGAGAGATATTTCTTTTAAACTATATTTTAACTTAGAATGTATAAGATTTAAGAAAAGAGCCTCATGTGCAGAAATGTGTACGTGTCTGATTTGGATAAAACATATTTTATAATAATTACTTTTCCCACTAAAAAATGATCTAAAAAATGAAACACCTCGCAATTAACATTAAAAAAAAATAATCTAAATTTCTCCTACACCTGAAATCCAATACATATCACCAGAGATGAGGAATCATAAATGAGTTTACTATTTCTACTCACGTTGCCGGCCATTTTGATCTAAGCTCCATCCAAATCTGCTTCTCTAGCATCCAACCCAGACCTGGGAAAAAGTCTGAGCGGTAGAGTAAGGCTGAAAGAGCAAAGAATGAATTTTTTTTATAAGCTTCAGAACCAAATCCAACAATGGTAACAATGATATCCTCAGAAAAGACCAAGGGGACACTTTATTCTGCATGATCTGTCTTCAAAGAAAAAAAAAATTGATACCTTGTCTTGGAACAAAAAAAAAACATTTATTTCTTATCCTTACTCCTTAATATGGCTGCCTGCCAAGCATGTTCGGCTGTCACATGGGATGGGAATGAGACAGAGACATGTTGTTGATTATTTTTTTTTATTTCTCACTATTAGAACATAAGATACTAAGCTTTGACTTCTTTCAGCTAATTAAAATTAAATTAAAAAATAAAGAATCACCTGATAATTCCTCTAGAAGTTAAAAATAATAATACACAACCCTAATCAAAGTTCAAAATAAATGGATTAAATCCTACACAATCAAATAAGATCCGATGCAAGAAATAAAGAAGCAAGATTACCTGCTTCTTCAGACACTTTTCCAGTCATGCCATTATCATTCCATGCTGAGACACACCATAACTGTGAGTCCCCGTGCAAGATGGGGCGCAAGGCAGAAAAGTACTCATAGAAATCTGGTGCCACCTCAATGTCATCTGCAGAGTAAAATATTATTTGACTGATTTTAATCGTCAACCTTTTGTATACAAAATACAAGACCTGTCTTCAAGAGGCCTCTATAATGTTAGATGTAACTGATAGACTTCGCAGCCGTAATTTTGTTCAATATACTATATCAAAATATATTTGGCTAAAGCAAAAATCAAATATGATGGAAGTGTAAGCGGATAACCTCAAAACTGAAGAAGCTGGAGTTCTATAAATGTTTAATTATAGCTCCACCCAGGCTGGAGTTGTTCTTTTTTAAAGGATAAGATGTTTATCTTTTAGATCCTGTAAACCACTAATGGGATGTTTTTGTGATGCACTTCTTTCAACACGGCAGGTGTAAGAGAGGTTGAACCTGGTAACCCTCAGCATGTAGCCAATGTCTCACTACTTCAACCCGCGCAGCCATTTTCTTATCTGTGAGGTACATGTAAGGATGAGCTGTTTATCTCTTAGATCCTTTAAGCCACTAATGGGACAGTGGTGCAATGGCCGTGGAGGCACCATAGGAGACAAAGAAAAAAACTTTCCCTGTGTCCTGAAATGAACCATTGGTTCTAACAAGAGATCGATAGGACTGCTCAACCATCCCACATTCTTAAATCCCACATACCACTAAACCACGCTATTTCTACCATTATCTCTGATCTATATTTTTCTTATCTACTATTACAGTCAAGTAATTCATAAATGTCTCTTTTGTGCTGTAATTTTGTGTAATGTACCATTTAAAAAAAGAATAAATAAAAAAAATTTCTGTCCACAATATGAGATAAATTATTTATCTGTCAAAACACTCATGTACCATATTGTACAAAATACAAGAGGAATGCTGAGAATATGAAATAAACAAAACACACAAAACTCTGGATTAATTCTTACAATAATTATTTTTAGTTCAATGAAAAATGATCATGCGAATGATAAAAAAAAAGGTATTTTCAAACAATTGTTCTTCAAAAGTGAAACGTTTACAGGTCAATAATTAATCTTTTACGTTTTTCTGCTCATTAAAACATTTTTGTCTCTACTTCCTCCCACTTAATCGTCATAATTATAACGGGAAATAATAAATAGTTTATCCAATCTTAAAAGTGAATAAGCCTTGTAAAGGTTACTGCACAACTTTGTTGTGAAAATCAAGCTTTATAACCAAATTAATATAAAATTTTACTTATCTTAAAAAAAATAATATATTATTGATTACTCTAGGAGATAAAACAGAATTAAGACAGTCAAGATCCAAGTATTTAAGAATCTACTGTAACAGATTAGAATAATTCTGAATTTATTAAGCAACTCATAAATCTGAATGAAATAAAGATCCAGATTTTATAAATGGTAGAAAAAAAACAAAAGCAAAGTAACAAATTCTAATGTTAGCAATAATGAAACTCTGTCGAATTCTTTTTGAAAATTATAACACAAACAGTTATAATAAAAACATGAAATGAAAAGCAAACAATGCTAGAAAAAAAAAGTTCTCAAAAAAAAAAAAAAAACTTAACAAGGTTTCAGTTAATGTCAATTTAAAACTGTGAAATAAAAGGTATTTTACCTTAGTCTTACGACTGGAGAAACAAAACGTAAGCAACAGAATATTTAAACTGCACCTGAATTTGTTTGCACACAGGTGAAATAACAATATACTTTTTTTTTTAATCTACATCATTTCTTAACATTACATGATCGCGGTGAAATAAAATATAGAGAATAAAAAGACAGCAGGATAGCCATAAGTATGCCCTTCCTTGATTAAAGCTTTAAATGAGATGAAATGCGCATGAGAGCAAAATGAAATGTCTGAAAAGAAAACTAAGAAAAGTAATTATTAAATATAAAAAAAAAAACCCACATAAGTAACTACCCCACATAGGTCACTATGTTTGGATCAAAAATTGTATTTAGTAACCAGTATATGGGTTTAACCAAAAATCATCTTATCCAAGATCTTTTTAATTAATGACATGAGTAACTGATCATGTCAGCTGGTTTAATGAATTATTGCGGATGGTGTTTTGAGAGTCTGGCAGAAAAAAAAACTCTTTTGGTGAAACATAAACACTAGGATAAATAGCTAGAGCCCCGGATCTGAATATTAACATGGATTTTATGAGAGGCAAATTAATCTCTGCAGACAATTAGGGATTAAGACAAGAACAAAAGACGAACTAAAAAAAAGATTTAAATCAATCAAACTAATTTACAGGATTTTCTTAACAGCTGTCAAAATGTTTACCAAAAAACTCATCAAAAGAAAACCATCAAAAGAATTTTAACAAAAACAACCTGCCGCCAATAAAACAAGTAAGGAAACATTTAAAATTGTTTTGAATTATATTGATTTATCTGGTATGCAAATTAGTCAAAATATTTGGAACTGATGATTTTTTATCCTTTATTTATTTTGTAAGCTTTTTTATTCGCACAGGCTACGGATACAAAAGAAGTATCCCGTATTTTTTTTTCTCCGGGGTACGAAAAAAGATGTGCATATTTTTTAGCGATATGATGCTAACCCTAATCCTTTTTTTTTTCCAGACAGCGATATGATGCTATCCCTAACCCTAACCCCCTATCCCTAACACTAACCCTTTTTTTTCAGAATGTATCCTTTTAGTTAATAAAGTCGGACGAATAAAACAAAAAAATTATGCGCTAAATTAGTATCTATTATTCTGAAAAAAAAAAAAAAATTTGAAAAAAAAAAAAAAATTTCTCTGACAGGAATCGAACCCACACATAGTCGGCCAAAATTTAGTCAAGGCCATGCGAGTAACCAATTGTGCTAGCAAGCCACACAAACAGAGCCTCAATTTTTAATAGGTTATGTTTTCAATTTCAAAGTCTATTTTCGTACCCCGGAAAAAAAAAATATGGAGTACTTTTTTCGTACCCATAGCTTATGCGTTTTTTATTTAATTGTTTAGCAAACTATCACTAAAGATGTATTATAATTTAAGAAATGATAACATATGGATGCTTTCACATTACCTTCTACAATAACAACAGCAGAAAAATTAAAGACTGCAAAAATCTGGTCCAGAGCCCACTTGTAATGCCGAGCAACTTTGTAATAGTTCACAAGTTTGGAGTGGACGGGTGGCACAGTAATGTCACTTTGATCTGGTTGCTAAAAAAAAACGGAACAGAGGAAAAAATGCTTCATGACACAAATTAGTTAACCATGAAACTTTATGAACTTTGAGAATAAGTGACTTTTACAATTAACAATGGGATTTCACCTATAATAACAGTACAACAGTAGCCAAAAAGTGACTGTTAAACCTGCAAGCAGCTCTTTGGTGAGTTAAGTATGGCTCACAATGAATACTTTTTCCCCCTATTATTTCATTATTTTTGCTAAAATGAATATGGTGCATAAATGTATATATGTGCACCCTTAATTAGCTTCCCTAAATATCTTTTTATTAGATGTATTTAGAAACAAGCAATTTAAGTCTTTTCCGTTTCAGACAAAGGACATTTTAGAGCATTTTCGGTTATGCCGGACGAAATCCGTATTTTTTTTCCAGGTTACAGCCATAAATATTGCAGGGATTTTGATACATTTAGAGAGGGAAGTAATCATGTTGAATAATTATTACAAAAATAAATAATGATTACGCCCCTTTGATTAGCTTTTATTATTTATATTTAAAATATAAGCAAAAACGGTACATAAGAAACTCTTATATTTTGGCCCTGAGAGGTAAGATCGCGAAATGGACTTTTGATGTACCCTTGGCAGGCCAAGACCTACAAAATGATATATACATCATGGGTCTAGGACTTATGGTTGCTGAGATCTAGGGCCCTCCATTGTTAATATAGCTTATATAGTAAAAAACGGTACTTTATAAGCCCCCTTTTACGGCCCTCGGAGGTCAGATCGCGAAATGAACTTTTGCTGCACACATGGCAGGCCAAGACCTACAAAATGATTTATCCATCATGGGTCTAGAACTTATGGTTGTTGAGATCTAGGGTGATGATGGACAGATAGACAAAATGGTGACAAAATGCTCTAAAATAACTGCACACAATTTACATTATTTTTTTTTTAGGACTAGTAGTGGGACGGATGGCCGAGTGGTGTAGATACTCGACTGTCGACCTGAGAGTCCTGGGTTCGATCCTCGGTGAGGCCCATGGAATTTTTCCAGGTGAAATTCAGTACAAAGTCGTCCCACAAGTCCACCCAGCTTTAAATGGGTACCTGACTTTAAGTTGGGGAAGTAAAGGCGGCTGGGCGTTGTGCTAACCACACAACCCCTCCATATGCCGAGGTTATAGAAACAGATGAATTCTACACTTCATCTGCCCCGATGGCCCGCTAGGGTTAAGGGAACTTTACTTACTACTTACTTACTTTTTTGAGGACTAGCATAATCAATCTGTATGTCATTACTCACTAATAATCAATCTGTTTGTCATTACTCACTAATAATCAATAAGATGAAAGTTTCTGCTTTACTTTTAATCCTACTTTAGATTTTTTTTTAAAATCATTATAGGCCACATGTAAATGGAAGTTTTTTTAAAGATCATAAAAAAAAATCTGTGACTTTATGAGGTATGTATGTTTGAATATTTTTTCATTGTCTGCAGACAAGAAATAAATTAATGAACGTATCAGTAAAATATTCCAATTATTATTTTTAATTCCAAGAAATTCAATACATGGGAGATAACAGAATGGTAAACAGTTTTTTTTAAATGTATATTGCCCAGAGATTGGTAGAAGAAAGAATATTGATTAAATTAGTGTATCAACAGAATATCAAAACAAAATTCAAATAAAAAATTAATTTTTTAATAATTGGTGATTATTTAAATCCCTCTAAGGATGTGATGTTCATCTCAAGATCCTATAAACCAGGGGTGGGCAAACTTTTTCTACGGAGGGCCACATTGAAAACTTGATTGTTATTGGCGGGCTGCATATATATTTTGTCTATGTGAAGGTGTTATAATTGTGTCATTTTGGTATTATTTCGTGCATGTGTTTGATCACATTTTTTAACTAATTAGAGATCCGAGTTTTTAGGTTGTTATGTTGACATAAGCAGTACGTCAGTTAGATACAAGCTCTTGAGCTCTCAAGACGTGCCTTTTTTTGTAGTCAATTATCTTAGTCAGATTATTACTCTAGTAGAAGAAGTACCTTTTGTTTAATGTTGGTTTATCATCAAGGTCAATTACTACCACATATTTGTATATTTTATATATTGAAGTCTTCGTATAAATTAAATGATGTATCAGCGATCAGATTGTTTATTAATTGATTGAAGAGAATGTTGAGTACAAGTTAGACAGCAGATGAACCCAAACCTCACACCCCTACAGTATACTTCAATTACAATTTACAACCTATAAAAATATGAATTAAAGATAATAACCTTTTATTTGTCATTTAATTTCAAATTCACGCTTTATTACATATGCACATCACATTTTAAAATATGAACATATACATGCAAACGGGCTACACAATATACTCAGCAGGGCTGCATGCGGCCCGCGGGCCGTAGTTTGCCCACCCCTGCTGTAAACCATGGAATATATTTACAATTGAAATAAACCATAAATGCTTTTTTTATCTTTACATAAGTCTATTACCCTGGAACATCTTTAACACAACAAGAAATATTAGCGGTGATACAGATCTAATCTGTGAGAACAGAAAACTACTGATTGAAGAGACAAAGTGATATATTTACAGGGAGGTAAAAAATGTCTGCCCTCACCTTGATAAATGTTACACTATGTATATGGATATATTTTATGATGACTTCTGCTGTTTCTGAATGGTCACAGTCTTGGCTGACAACTATTGGAAATCGATCAGCAGAAGGTCTGTATCTAAAATATAAATAGAAAATTTCCAATAGCTTACAGATAAACAACTGCAAATATATATGCATGCATGAAAGTTAAGGTTCAAGAGCCCCACAATGTATTTGGTTCAAGAAAAACTTAGTCTGGTGTCACAACTTAATATTTAGGACTACAAACCAAAGAAAAGTTTTAAAATACACACTCAATTCAATTCACTTATTCATAAAGTTTCTTTGTCTTTCTAAAATTGGCAGTCAAAGCTTCCTAAACAAAGGGGGATAATACAAATAATTATTATAAACTTTGCTAGCAACGAAGAAAACTGGTTTCAGTATTCACAAATTTTAAACAAATTATTTTTTCTAATAGATGAAAAAAATGAGAGGCTGTTTGCAAGCATTTTCTCCAGAATTCTGCTAAAATGGTCAGCGTGTGTAAATAACAAATTTTTTTTTTCTTAAAGAGAAAAAGAAGTATGTTAATTCTGCCTTTAAATGATAGCCAGTTTAGTGTGTATACCAATATTTTAAGGCATCAATTTGTTGTTTTTTTCAAAATGACCTACAAAGATGATCAAGATCCCCTGAACTATAGAAAAACACTAATTACATTTGTAGCCAGTTGTATTTGGAAGCTTTAAAAAAAAAGGCTGATGTCACATGCAAAAACACAATGGGCGCTGTAGGAGTTTAATGGTCAAATTTGTGAATCCACTGTACATGTATATTACTAATGCTGTATAATTACTTCTAAAAAAAACTACATTTATCTTAGTTCCTTATATTTACTGCATACATATTATGATAGATCATATATAAACCAACTCAACAAATATTGTTTTTACAATTTCAGTTTAAAAAAAAGAATATAGAAAACATATGTGCCACATAAAGGAACTATAAAAAAAAAATTCCCTTAATCCTAAAGACACATGGGGGGGGGGCGCAGATGAAGTGTAGAATTCATCTGTTTCTGTAACCACAGCATATAATGGGATTGTGTGGTTAGCACAACGCCCATCCACCTTTACTCCCCCAACTTAAAGTCAGGTGACCCATTTAAAGCTGGGTGGACTTGTGGAACTTAGACCAACTTTCATCAGGTCCTGAAAAATTCACCTCGGTTCTCACAGAGGATCAAACCCAGGACTCTCAGGTCGACAGTCGAGCATCTATGTCGCTCTACCATCCATCCCACTCAAACTGATATTAATTAATTTTATAATAGAAAAAAAAAATCTCTTACTCTATGAGTTTATCTAGAGCTGTACTGACTGACACTCTGTTACATGCCATCACAAGAATTGGCAGATAGCCGTCCCTTTTTCCTTTTGGCAGATACGTCAAGG
This sequence comes from Bulinus truncatus, assembly GCA_021962125.1. Taxonomy (NCBI): domain Eukaryota; kingdom Metazoa; phylum Mollusca; class Gastropoda; family Planorbidae; genus Bulinus; species Bulinus truncatus. The sequence goes on from JAGDYQ010000083.1 coordinate 295,818, forward strand.
GGTCTGTGATGAATAAAAGGATTAATGAATTCACCAAGAAATATTATGTGAAACACAGGGTTATACTCATAAAGCACATCTTTTTAGTCATTATTTAAGTTACAAGTAAAGATAATGTTTAATGACAAAGACATGAAGTATAAATAGCACAGCCAAAAATATAACCAAAAACCTTCACACTCACTTGCTTGTCTTAGCTTATGTAACAGATTGCTGTTTGACTCCAAATTCTGCTTTACAAGCATTTCCATCAACTTCAGTCTATTTTCTATTTCACTCTTCTTTTGGTTTAGGGTCTAGAGTATTAAAAGATTATTTAACATCATAAATTAAAAGCAGAATATGAAATTGTTATTGTTTATATTTTAAAATAGATTGGAAAAAATAAAGGATGACTTCACAACAATCCATGACATTTAAGAACAGAAATTGAAATAGGTAAATTTATCGACTGTTGTGAACCAACACGTTTTTAAATATACTTTTTTGTTTTACAAAATAAGTACCCATATTAATTATTAATTTAAATGTAACTGCTGAAAACTCACCAACAACATTTCTTTTTGAGCCACAGAACGATAATAAATAAAGTTCACAATCAATACTGCAAAACCCAAAACGAGTAAAATGTGAATAACTGGAAATCGTCCTTTAGTAAGTTTGCGCATTCCTTTTATTAATGTACATCAGAATACATGAATTTACTGGATTCCAAGTATGATCAAGTAGATCCTACGTTTAAAAAAACATCTTATCGTATTAATATTAGTTATCAATGAAATATGAATATCTGAATTCTAAATTGCCTACTTTTAGTAACTTTCGCATCAATCAGTATTCTCTGTACTACAAATAATAAATTATGATTTGCATAAGTTAAGCAAAATCAGTAGTATAAAACAAAGTTCCCTAACCCCTTTACTAAGCCTTTAGGACCATCACACATCAAGGCATATAAAAATTAAGGTAAGGGGTTCTGTGATTAGTCCAATGGCAACACCCAACTGCATGTAAGGTGAACCCATATCATATAATATAGGCCTAGTTGTATGGACATAGGGCTGGCGACTTTCAAAAAGCTTTAGGCCTATCTTTCAACAGAGACCTTCTAGTAGTAATTGGGTTTGTTAATGTTTAAGTTTTTTTTTAGTTTGATACTGAGTATTTGAGAATGATTTATGATTTAATTTCTAATGAAATGACAGTCAAAGTGACAGTCTCAATTGCCTGCATTGGCTTCACTCAGTTACTTTATTAGGCATTAGCTTAGGTAATAAGTAAACTATATCAAAGGACAAATCATTTATACTTTACCATTATTTGAATTATTATAATGTGCCGAACAGTGTCAATAACGTATCTCGGAATACATTATTAACTAAATTGTCTAAATAATCTTTCATTTTCAAAGTTCAAATAATATGCAACAGCAGGTCAATAATTTAGAAACGTGTACATCAACAACAATTTTAGTTATACTACCCCCTAAAGCCTAAGCCCCCTTTCAAGAATGTATCAACACGTTGTCATTATGTCGTTATAATTTACGAATTTTAAAGATATCTAGTGCCATTAATGGTAAACAAATACATCAATAGTTTCGCTTAAAAATATGCATTCGGGTTTTTAACAAATCACAAGCAAACTAGGTAATCGGTAATCATTCGACAAGTTGACACGTTGTTATTTTTTTTTAATGAATTATCTTACCACCCCGGTTATATAGTTAAGTGTCATTAACCATACAACCGAGCCATCGTACTCCGTAGTTTAGCTCTTTAAATATAGGACCCAGTGAGCCCCCGACTAAATCTGTGAATTCTCTTAATATCAAGTTATTGTAGCCTACATAAAAAAAAAGAAAGAAAAGTACTGTTTTCTTAAGCATTATATATTGATTTTTGTATATACCAGTTGCATTAAAAAAAATATACGTGGACTTGGGTGACAGCTGATATGCGTACTTTATTATGCCGTATGGTTTCTTTGTGATATATATGGACCATGTGATGGTGATATAAACTATAATCAAACCCAGTGCCTCCGAGAGGATGCCAGGGTGGGGGGGGGGGGGCAAATAAATGCCCAGGGGCCCGGACTGAGCTGGCCAATCAATGTTTGAAAATATTATTATCAGCACGGGGGGGGGGCGTGACAGCCCTGCCCAGGGGCCCGAAATTTATGTCGGTGGGCCTGCTCACACCCCTAGGTTCATTCTCAGACAGCCTCATAAAAGGCTCATCATCATCATCATCACCATATTCTTAACCGATGTGGTCGTTGGGGGAACGCATGGACACCTCAACAGATGACGACAGACGTATTTCTCTATAGTCGCCTATCCTGCGCGCCTCTCTTTAGTTCATTCATTAGAAGGCTACACATGAATAAACTGCATTATTTCAAAAGAAAAAATGCGGAGGCGTACCTTGGGGGGTCCAATTTCAAAAGTAGCCCCGGGCCCCAGCTTGAGGGGGCCCCAATTTTTTTTACACTAAGTACATCATCTCATGTCATGGTGTCGAATGTCAAAATGCAGGGGCCCCCAAAGAGACAGAGCTACCCGGTCCCCCAAGTCCCTCGATTCGACACTGAACATTTTTTATTAGATCTAAGCATTTTTTATTACAACTGTTGTAATAATATGATTAACATCGTTCACTTTGTGTAATATTTCAATATTAAAGCAGAAATAATATGTGTTTTTTTTGTGCGATGTGCACTGCCATTGCAGGGTTTATGAATAAGGTACACAAGCTAAGCTATAGCTTAGGGGCCCCAAAAAATTGTCCAGGAGAGCGGTTGTCGTATATGCTTAAATATTTAGCACCAACATATAATATCTGGACTTATAAAGGGGTTCATTTCTCAAATAGCTTAGGGCTTTATCACGTCTAAATCCGGCCAGTGCACTGCTGTATACGGGACTGTTCACCTAAGCCCCCTAAGGCCCACGCCGAATGCTCGTCGCGTCGTCTCTGGTATGAACAGCGCTTAGTGTCATTTACCACATCAGTGCCGAACCTAGGGATATGGGGGACCGGGGGTCTTGTCCTCTTTGGTGGCCTCTGCACGTCGACATTCGACACCATGAATTGAAATAATGTGCTTAATATTAAATAGAAACATATTTTTTGGGGGGGAGGGGGGCTTCCCTTAAGGTGGGGCCCGGGGACACTTTTGAATTTGGACCCCCCCCCCCAGGTACGCCTCTGTACCACATATCCATAAACCACCTTTACTATGTCCTTAAAAACACAAGTACATGCCTATATACCATCCGTTTGTATATTAGTAACAACGATGCAGCTTGGCACATACATACGCACTTATTAATCCTTGCGTGTGTGAAAAATGTCCACTCCTCAGAATAAGGGATTTTCAGACCAAATTATTACTGACTAAATCTAAAGCTATTTTGTAATTCCTTTGGTTGCATACAAGTGAAATATACGATGTAAATAGGATTTTAGAAAGAAAAATAGTCTGCACGTATTGGCCTATATAGATCTTGATTATTGAAATCTTTTCGACTCCATGCTTATTGCTTATGTTGGCTTACATTATCAATATCATTTTATTCATCAATGGATGCTTCAGTGCAGGTGTAGTAACTCAAATGTGTGGCTAAACCGGGAAAAAATCGAATACAGTGCATGTGCACGTGGCTGTGTGAGTGCGGACAAGTAGCCACGTGTGTGTAGAGTGTTTTAGGGATTGAAAGATGCGTACGAGTCTGTTTTATGATATACATAAATGAAGGCACGAAGCGTGCTGGGGGGGGCAGGGGGCCGCCCCCCCGCGTTTTGTCTGCCCCCCTGCTTATTTGTTCTAATTAGTAAAATGTATTATCTGACCCCCCTGCTATTGTCTGGCCCCTGCTGTAGAATGCCTGGCCCCTGCTGTAGAATTTTCCCGCTACGGGGCTGCTTACATGTAGCCGGATAAAATGCGAAATAATTTAGTCCGAAAAAAATTAAGCCATCTAAAAATAAACACTAATAAAATATTTTAAAATGCACATTATAAATATTGATTACAGTTTCTTTTTAAATCCTAATATAATCAATGATATTTATAAATTAGCCTATATGTTTTTTTTTTAAATGAAAAAAGTACTTCCCCACCCCCCCCCCCCAATTTGTGAACTGTTATCTCTATACTTATAAGACGCATTTGCTGCCTGTTTGTCTGTTCCCTTATAACTCAAGATCCAGACAACCAAATAACGTGAAATTTGGTACACGTACACATAATTACATGGGGAAGGTTATAGGACATGTTTCGTTTCATCTCGATGGGTAGTTTGATTGTAATAAATTATTTTTATTTTTGTATCTTTTACTATATTAAAGTAATCTCGACGGCGCCATAAATAAAAATTTTCTGTGACGTCATTTCCCGATGATACATTTTACATTTTTAAATTTTCCTACTAATAAAGCCGTATAGAACTTGCGCGCTGGTGCTGTATCATACCTTTGTGCTGCAAAGAATTGTTGTTGTTTTTTCAAGCTCCCTGATTAGTACAGTTTGAGGATGGTAAAGGAATGAAGAAGGATTTTAGAAGAAGTGTGAAGCCATAATAATAGAGAGAGGGAGGGAGAGAGAGATAAAGCGAGAGAGAGGGGGTAGGGGGAGAGAGAGGAAAGGAGGGTTGGAGGGAGGAGGGAGGAAGAGAGAAGGAGTGAGCGAGAGAGAGGGAGATGAGAAGGAGAGAGGAGGCAGATGAGGGGGAGAGAGGAGGGCAGGAGAGAGGGAGAGAGAGGGAGTGGGAGAGGGAGGGATGGAGAAAGGAGGGAGAGGGGGTAGGGAGGGAGAGAAAGGGGAGGGAGGAAAGGGAGAGAAAGGATGGGAGAAATGGGAGGGATGAGAGATAAAGAGTGAGAGGGGGCAGGGAGGGAGAGAGAGGGAAGGAGGAAGGGGGAGAAAGGGAGGGGGGAAGGACAGGGGGAGAGAAGGAGGAAGGGAGAGAGAGAGGGAGATGGGAGAGTTAGGGAGGGAGGGAGAGTTAGGGTGGGAGGGAGGGTAAGAGAAAGGGAGAGAGGGGATGGGGAGGGAGGGAGAGGGGGAGGGAGAGAAGGGGGTAGGGAGAAAACAGAAGGTAAACTGAAAACCTTATTTTAAACCCGGGCAAAGCCGGGTACTTGCAGATAGTAATCTAATAATCTATCCACATGGAAGCGTTAAAAAAAAGGCTGATGTCGCGCGTGAAAATATTTTTTCAACTCAGTCTTGTCTCCACACCACAGACATCTAAAAATACTCCTGTTTCAGTTTCCAGGAATTTGAATCTTCTAAGCCTATTTCGTTTTCTATTTAGTCTTAAACAACATCAAATGAACCTCATTTTAAGAGAAGGAAACATCATAAAGCAGACCATTAAAGTAAAAAAAAAAAATAGGTACAGTAGTTAGTAACAGAGTAACAGTGACCTGTAATTATAACATTACTGTTAGTCTGATAAATTCCAAATCGTAGGTAACTGTTTAACAATATTAATTATTAATTATATTTACCTTTATGATTTATATTTAATTTATTTTGTGATGTGGACATTACTTTTAAAATACCATTGTATTTGAGTCCATTGACAGAGCCTATTACTATTAGAGGCATAGTTCGATTTGTGATTCATACTATTAATGAACATTAATATTCACTGATAACATATATTAGACAATAGGAATAAATGGATTATTATATGTATTTAGTTATTTTAAAAGAATTCCTAAAAATGTAATGTATGTTCTATAAATATGTATTCAATTTAAGATAATTTATATATCATATGATATGTACACATCTTGCATATGATATACTAAAGGTCTATGCAGGTATTGCCACCGATACTTAAGCCTAGATAGGGCTGTAGTTTAGTAATTCAGCAACCTTCATTCAGAGGAGGTGGGGTCAAATCAAGCAGTAGAAATAAAAAAAAAAATTTTTTATTGAATGATGGGGGAAGGAAGGATACCAAATGTATTGCCTTTTAGTCTTTATTAAAGAATGCCAGTGATGGAAAGTAAAAAAAATGGAAGGAAAGTGTTAAATCTCATTGTATTAACAATCTCTTAAATTGATGCCCCTGTGTCCAGGGCCAGCCAGGCCGATTTGATAGATGGCTCCAAACTGGGCCCTGCGCCTGGCAGGGGCCATGCAATTTACATTTAGGATATCACTATCAGTCATGGCTTTTGTCACAGGCTAGAAGAGGGGCCTCGCAAGTATCCGTTAAATTGTGCCCCACATTTTGTAAGGCCGGCTCTGCATGTGTCAGCATATGACTGCAACGGAAAATAATGAAAAGTAAATGAACACTAAGGATGTCGTTCCAATACTTGCATTGTAGAGCCAACAAGAATTTGAAGAGAGGAGACCTTGCATTGAGATAAAATTTTAAAATTTTTTAATTTAAATTATTAAATTTATTTTGTTGAATTTTATTATTTTTTTATTATTAATCCTGAATTCATTAAAATACTTTATTCATTTAAGTTTTAACAGTGTATAAGAAATGCAAATAATTTTTAAATTCTTTATATAATATGAGTTTGCATAGATTACCTTTAAGAAAGGAATCTGACAGGAAGTTTTAATAAAAGATACAAATGGATGAACATGTGACATGGATGAAACAGAATATGATAAAGAAATTAACTGCATTAGAAAAACGAGTTGATGAACTTACGGTAAAAAATAAAAGCAAGGAGTCCATTGAGAAGGCTGTGATAGAAGAAGTACTAAAGCAAGTGGCTATCAATGTACAAGAGAAATGCATGAACTACATGGAGGCTCAGATAATTAAAGTAAAAGAACAACTGAAGGACATTGTCTGTGATCAAAACCAGCTACAAAATGACTTAAAAGAAATTAAATGCATGCAGGCAGAATTGCATTATAATTCTTTCAAAAGTCTTGGTCATAACTTAAAACATTCATTGCTGTCAAAAAAAGAACAAAGTACAGATAAGTCAAAAGCAGTTGTTTTTTGTAACGAGCGATTGCAACCTCAGAATGATTTATCAGAAACTAAAAATTCAGACTTAAAAAATAATGAAAAAGAATTGGAAAATTTAATACCTCAGGTCAGAGAGATTGCACTTAATCTACAGAAAATCACAGATGACCTTCACAAGCAAGACCTGTGTTGTAAAACATCTTTGATAGAATTTTCATCCAGATTGAAAAAATTGGAGCAAGCCTCAGTAAAATCAAACAACTCCTGGAAAAAGAAATTTAAAACTCTCTGTCAAAACAGTGAAGAATCTATACAAGAAAGTTTTATAAATTTGAAAGAAGAAGTGACTAGTTTTTGGGAGACACATATAATGGCATTGCAGCAAGATATTAATAACTGTTCAGATGACATAGAGAACTACAAATCTGAAATTAATTCAGAAGAAGCAAATGAAAAATGTTTACAGGTATAGATAATAGTTCCATAAAAATGTATCTTTACTAGTAGATCTTAAAAGTGCATATTAAAAGTGTAAAGGATTTTTTAATTTATTAGTTTATCTTTAAAAATTGTCATGGGAATAAAAAAATTGATTGTCACTGAATTCTACATTTGAATAATTATTTTATTTTACAGCTCCATGAGAATGCAATGGCACAGATTGAAAAACTAAATTTTGTATTTGAATCATTGAGCTACCAGTGCACGGATCTAAGTGAAAAGTTAACTGAACTACAAAATGATTTTCTTCGGTTGAAAGTAAGATATTTTTTAAAAGATTATAAATAGAGAAAAGGAATATAGTTACAAAATGAAAAAAAAAATTCCAGTTGGGTATTATCTGCATGATAATAATCTCAATAAACAGTTACTGCAACAGGCTGGAAGAATTCCAAACTAGGTATAACAATGGCTAAAACTAGTTATGTTGAAAATGTATTTTTTTCCATTATAGTATTTAATGATTACACCCCTTTTCCCATGGACTCATCATGTGATATTTAAATAAATTTGAATACTGCTTAAACTACTTAAAATACTGTTTAAACATTTTTTTCTTCTTTTTTTTCTTTTTCTTGGTAAAGAATTTTCAGGACATTTTAAGCATGCAAGACACAGAAACCTTTTCCAAGAAAGAAGTTTTTGCCATTGTGACAGACATGGGCTTACGTGTAAGTGATTCTGTTATTATGACTTAACTAATTAATTTTAATAAAAAAAGTTAAATTATCATTTGAACTCGAGCGCATCATGATCTTTTCATATGATTACTCAGAAAATGTTGTTTATTTTCTAATGAACATCCTGTGTCATTTTGAATAGTATGAGATGATTAAAGCATTGATAACTCAACGTGTCAAAGAACTTGAGAACTCAAAGAGGCAACTAGCCTTGTTTGATAGATCTGTTCAGCAACGAAAGGTGCTTGATGAAAAGGTACGATGTGATTTTTTTTTTTTTTTTTGTACAAGTCCGTGAAAGGATGAGATGTTTATCTCTTAGATCCTATAAACCACTAATGGGACAGTTTATGCAGTGCACTTCTTTCAACCCCACCATAGCCAAAAGTGCAATGGCATCACCAGGGGAGACATGTAGGTGATTGGGCCTTGCTGAACCTGTTACTCTCAGCATGCATATCATTTTGGATTTTGGGGCATGAAGGTCCAGCTCGCTGTCTGAGTGCCACATGACAGGTAGTCATGTGGTAAAGCACTCGAAGTCAACCTCCGAGGGTATCTGGTTTGATCTCCAGTGAGGACTGATGACTAGTTCAGGTCAGGGTAAGTCCCCTCTATATCTCCCATGGTGCCTCCATGATCAATGAACTGTAGGCTATGGTGGGGATAAAGAAGGATATCATAAATAAACAATCCAATAAGTGGTTTATAGGATCTCATCCTTCACACTCCAAAGCACCACCAGCAATCCTACAAAATTTCAATACGACTTTTTATGTAAAAATTAACTTAGTGTGACTGGAAGCAATTATTGTTGTTTATAAGACACAGCATAGGATGCAGACAATAGTTTCTGAAGGATAAACATATTAAAAATCAAATAAAGAGCATTATGCTCATATTCAGCTTTTCGAGAAAAGTTTTTTCTTTCGCCTTTTAAAATGTTCGTAACAGTTGTATCATCTTGTTTGAAAATGTGAGGGTTCATCAGCCAATGATATCATCTTAATTTTTCTCTTGCTCATATATAAATAATATGGCCCCTTAAGTGAAATTTTGTAGACACTTTTCAAAGCATTTCTTTGCAATCAACACATTTTTTTTCATTTTGATTGTACTGAAAATAAAATTCATATTCTTTTCCCAGCTTACCCAACTAACAGCCTTTGTGGAGAACTTGCACCCAAGGTAACAGAAGACATTTATTTTTAAATACCCTAAACCCTTGGTGAAATCTTTAAATGCAGCATGTAATTAAATGTTAAAGAATTTTTTATTTTTTTTAACAGGAGAAAGTCTAAAACATGTTAACAAATTTGTTAAATATTGCTGAAAGAGAATTATAATTTTTTTGGTTTCAGATAAATCAGATTTTGATTGGTGCCTTCAAAATTTTGAAACTAATTGGCCCAGTTCTCTACCATCATTTGATTTCACAGATTGGGATGTACAACACAGTGTTAGTACATAAGATTAACAGTAACTTTCAGGAAACATTTTTGTAGTTGTTTAGTTTTGATAAAAGGCTTAAAAAAATGATTTCTTGATTTATAGCAAAGAATAATGATTTCACATTTAAAGGACTACAAATTAAAGTCTACACTTATTTGTGTTTATTACTTTTGGCTCACAAAATATACTTTTTAACGCAAGACATTTCAGGCATTAATTTTTATTTAATAGGTCTGAAAATAGTTTTTCTATGAGGTTAGTGGTTTATTTAAAAAAAAGTAGATAGACTACAGAGATGCCCGGGTCTGTGTCTTGCACTGCCATTGAACTATTTTCTCAATTCTGTGAACCCAGACCTTTATAGGGATAGACTGAGATTACCTTACCATATTTTATAGTGATGTAGATTTTGAAATTAAAAATTGTACAGCTGCTATTATGTATATATATATTGTATGTATAGGGAATGGGTGTTCGTGCGGTGCAGTGGACTCAACTGTAAACAGGAGTAGTCCGGGTTTGAACCTCAGTGAGAACCTTGGGATTTTTCTTTTTTCAGGTTCTGGTCCCCAAATCCACCCAGCTTTAAGTGGATGGTGAAACTTTGTTTGGGTTGAAGAATTTGCACTAAATTTGCTGTTGAAAAGTTTGGGAATAGCATAAGGCTGTGATATTTGGTCACAAAAATGTGTAACATGTCTAATTTTATAAATGTTCTTTTGCATCCATTTCAACTCAGTTTTTTTTACTTTATATTTTTATTTTTGCACTCATCTTCACATGTCAAAATAAACTAGCCATTGAATTTGAAAATTTTTGCCTGTTTCTTTTTTTCTTGGTGCATCCTCTTAACTCCCAGTGACCATCAAACTAAAATGTGTAATCCCATCAAAAACATCTAGCACCGAAATTGGTAACATAACAGCGTAAACACTCAAATAATGGAAACTCAAATTCTTTCGCAGTAAATTTATTCAATAGGCCAATATGAAATTTAAATGCATATGGGCTTTCTATATCAGTTACCATTTAGCATCACATTTTATGTGTACAGTATTTCACAGGAAAAAAAAACAAGCAAAGTTCACGGTAAATAAATATAAATGAATCAACACTGTGAAGAAATAGCTGCAAAACACATAAACACTGTGTTCATGAAAGATTTGTTTAGACTTTTTTAAAATTCTGTACATTTAAAATAATTAGAATACAGAATGAAGTTATGCAGTCAGGAGACTTAAATATCATATATCTGGTGTCAAGCAAAGTAATTGGGAGAAGAAAAATTATATTAAAAAAAAAATAAAACTGTAAATGTCCAAGTATTTTATTCAATTCAACAATGAATGAATTGTACACATTTGTAAATAGTGGTGTTAAGTAAGTTAATTTTTAAAATGTTTTTATGAAAAACAAAATAGCGTCAAGGTGGGCGTGCGCCTGGGACCCAGACTTGACAGGGTTCATAAAAAGCCCAAATTTTCACCATTTTTAATATCTTGCTTTATATTAGGGACCCAATTATGTTCCACAGCGCCTGGATGCAACCCACCTCAGTCCAACGCTGCTCATGGTTAAAGAATACTTTCAATTTACAAGTAAACACATAAAAATATGCATAAATACAACTTTTAGTTATGGATTGTAAATAAATCTTTGCATATTGCCCTCACATAATTTTAAAAAAATGAAAATAATAAATTTGATAAAACGATCACAAAGAATTTGAAAGAAGAGGAATGAAAGTAGTACAGTGTGTATGACAAAGTCATCATTTTGAGGATTAGTTGTGATGTCATTATGTTAACACCCAAGATGTATTAGAGAGTATAAAAGATTTTCTTATTCCCAGTACATCTAAAAACAAATGGGGTGCAGGTGGTCGTGCGGTGTAGTGTGCACCACTGTCAACCTTGAGGTCCCCTGTTTGAGCCCCTGGTGAAAGTTTCCCAAGTCCACCCAGCTTTTAAATGGGTAACTGATTTAAGTTATAGAAGTGAAAGCAGCTGGGGGCTGTGCTTGAGGAACGTCATTTTTTAAAGAAAAACCAAGTACAATAAACTTTGAATGGCAGCAAAAAATCAGATGCAGCAGATTTTTTGTTGTTGTTAAGAAATTGGTCTACATCACAAGCTAGTTCCATGGATTACTGGTCCTTTGGTCAAGTCATTTCATAAGGCAAAACTGTTAGGTCATTATTGAAATTTTACAACAATTTATAATAGAACACCCAAGCATCTTATCCATGAATCATTATTTACAAAACAACACAAATATTTGATGAACAGTTTAAAAATATACTTGACAAGTAACTTTACATCCATGTGGATGGAATGGCAACAAATGATTTTCTATCTGGCAGAAACAATCTCAGAACAAAAACACATCAGCGATTTTTCAGTACACACAAAAAACAATGTTTTTCCCATGCATTTATGTAATCTGATTTCGCAATCAACAATTCATGGAAACTTACACATTTAACGTCTTTAAATTATAGCACATTGTTACAGGTTTAGATCTTGGTATTCAAACAACAAAATATAAACAATATCTTCGCAAAGTCATGCTTGACCCACACTAAATGTATCAAACTTTGAATGGAAGAAATACCATTGGCATTAATCAACTGTTAGAGCCAGTGTGTGCTGTCTATACTTTTAACTTCTTATCACGAATGAGTCCAAGCCTCATCATTTTTCTAAATGTTGCCGGGCCATTCCACCTTCCTCTGTTGGAATGAGATCAAGTTTATTTTGGTTAACACAAGAAACAGTAAATATAAATTTTTCTGTTTAGATGGGTAAAATTATATCCACCTATTTTTCATTAGAAAAAAAAAAAGTGAATGAAAAAGAAGAAGGTTGATGGTTGAGTGGTGTAGATGCTCGGTTGTGGGCCTGAATGTTCTGGGCTCAATCCTATGTGAGAACCAAGGGAATTTTCCTAGGACCTCGTGAAAGTTGGTTTTTAAGTCCCACAGGTCAGGTCCTGGTGAAATCCCCCCCCCCCCCCCCCACTCCCAGAGTCCACCCAGTTTTAAATGGGTCACCTGACTTACAGTTGAGGATGTAAAGATGGCTGGGTGTTGTGGTAACCCTACAATCCCTTTATACGCAGTGGTTACAGAAAGAGATGAATTCTACACTTCATCTTGCCCTGAAGGCCCTTTTAAGGCTAAGGGAACTTTATTTTTTTTCCCCCCATGATATTAGAAAAAAAAAACATTATTTTGTAAAGGGAGTATGTTCAGAGACACCACAGTTTATCAACAATTTTTTTTTCAAACCAGTAACAGCTAGCAGTAATCAAACTCACTTCATCATAACTTTCCAATAAATCTCTGGCATTATGTAAGCTTTCATAGCATAGGTCAAGGTCATTTCTTTAGCCTGGTTGAACGGAAGGGTTTCTAATGGGTTGCCATCGTAGTCGAACTCAGCTAGGATGCAAGTGCTTTTACTTGTTATCAGTGGACAAGATGTGTAGCCGTCATACTTAAATTTTAAAACAATGATACAAATTCGTTTTATTACATTAAAAATAAAAGAAACCATCAAAACTATTTTTAAAAAAAGATAAAAAAGAAATGACACGTATTAGGTAAAAAAAACAAAAACAAAATAAAGACCAATTGTCTCACCAATGGGGTAGGGGAGTTGCCACTCATAACCTGCTGAAGATTCTTGTGTAAAATGCCAGACTGAGCAGCTGTAAAAAGACATTAAATTCATTTATAACAATATTCAGGGACGAGGCATGAGTATTGCCGGTCATAGTCATGTTTATAGAAAATACTATATAATGGTATTGTGTTTATTGAATATTGTTAACATAATCATTCATAATAAAATGACTTCCAGTATAAATATAACTTACTTTGATATTTATACCGTATATGTTGTTAGACTAATAATTTATACAAATAAATAAATCTATTTTCATTTGTGTTTTGTATGTAGCATAAAAACATCAATAAATTTTTCTCTACGAGTTATGACCGGCAAACCTCATGCCTTGTCCCTGACTATAGTAAAGAATAAACAAACAGACATCTTGGCAACACTCATGCCTTGTCCCTGATATATTTTAAAGAATAAACAAACCTACATCTTGGACATTCATGTGAGTTTTTTGTTATTGGCGTTGAAAATAAGGTAATAAATTGTTTGCTATGGATCAAATTACACACATTTGATCCATAGTATTTGTCTTCGATGCTGGAGGTAAAAGTATTAAATAGTTTACTATGGATTTAAATAGTTTATTAAAGATCAACATACCCACTGCTGCTCCTGTCTTTGAGGTTGGAAGACTTGTGCAGTCTCCAAGTCCAAAAACATTTTTGAATTTGTTATGCTGCAGCGTAAATTTATCCACATCCACCCACCCTGCTTCATTTACCAACAGGCTTTGCTTGAGGGCGTCAGGGCATGACATTGGCGGTGTGGCGTGTAACAAGTCATACTGGGCAGGAAAAAAAGCTCACAGGTTAAACTTAAGTCTTATTCCAAACATTTTTTTAAAGTAATTCATTCAAATTTAAAACATGGAAAATTAGAAGTTTCATTATGCTTGCATGTTTTAAAAACTAAAAGATTTAAAAAATAGAAGTTTTATTATGCTTGCATGTTTTTAAAATCCATTTTTGATCTTCAGAATGTGGACAACATGTGTAACCTTTAGAAGACTTTTTCATAACATATTATTTTATATAATTGTTTGTTTACCTTGAAAGGTATCAGTTTATTGTTTTCATCCAACTTTTCAAATGTGGCTGTCCTTGTCTTATAATCCACCTCCACTAAATTATGCTTAAAATTCACCTTGATATTTCTGCAAGTAGAAATAAGAATGAATTTTATTTTAAGTTTGTAACATTTTAATCCCTAAAAAAACGGTTAATAGAATATGTAATATATACATCTCAATCTTTAATTATATATTTTTTTTTCATTTTTTTAAACCTATATAAAAAACTATTGGAAGTCTTATAAATAAAAATCAAACTTTTTATTTAGATCTATCATTGTGTGAGTTTGTTCTTTATAACGTGTGTATCCTTTACACCATTCACCGACCTTTTAATTATTTTAATAGAATATTCAGAAAAAATAAAATTTTACAGACTCAAGATTTCCCTTTATAGGTTAAATAAAAGATTATAGCAAAAGCCAGGATAGGCATGATCTAATATAAAAAAAAATCATTTCTGCCTATTTTCTGACCTATTCATTACAAAAAAAATCCATTTTATAAGAAAAATTATGATTTGATTGAGCCATATATTACAGAGACAGAATAATCTGAGGCATATAGTTGAGAGTCTAATATAATGGTGATCTGATGTCTCTAAGACGAGCCACACGCAGCTAGTCATTAAATTTTATGCAGCTACAGATGAGTAGTAGTTGTTTTTTTTTAAAAATACTTTTCACAACTATATCTTAATTAATTGACTATGGTGCAGCTCTTTAAATTTATTTTCAAATACAAAAAAAAAAAAAAAAAAGATCGTGGCTCTAATCGATTTTAGGTGTGGCCACCCCATGTCTCATGTTTTTTTTTGTTTTCATGTTATTACTTCGCCATAGCTCAATGATTTTTCTTGTTGCCAAACAAGGCTAAATAATTTAAAAAAAAACTGTTGAATGTAGATAAGAAGCGATGAAACGAACTTAATTTATGTGCCATTCATTACCTTTTCTCCACAACTTTCTCCAAGGCCTCAGCATACTTCTTCACCCCAAATATAACTCCTAGTGACGTGTTGTAAATAACATTGGTTTTGTCTCTGACTTCAGTCTGTGGAAACATAAAGTTAGCTTGAAAAAAAAATGAAAAACTTTACAACTGTGATAAAGTACTTTAATGCACTGAGCCTAAATTAATTTGGCTTTATTCAACCCATGAATAGGTTGAGGTGGGTAGGGCACATAGAAAGAATGGAAAACAACAGAGTTCCAAAAGCAATATATAAGGCAACGCCCAATGAGACTATGGATCGGGAAAAGTGGAGAAGAGTAGTATGGCAGGCCAGGGCCCTAAATGGGTTATTCAACCCATCATTTTCCAATTTTCCATTACGGTTGCTCTATTTGGGACAGAAATAGTTTCATTATCAAAGTTTCTACAAGTGACAGTTTAAAAATAAATATTTGCAAAAGTTGATTTTTTTATATTTAATCAAACTATTTTTGCTGAAAGACAGTTTTAATGTTACAGGAAACACACAAGACGAGACTGGCTACTGACAACGGGAATTTAAAATTAATTTTTTAAACAATTCTAAGAACAACTTCACCCCTGATAATCAGGGATTGTTTAACTCTCAACCATCGTAGCATTGACTTTTCGACCACTGGTGAGCGACAATTTTTTGGACGTTATAATTCTTTATATTTTTACTTTTGGTCAATTTTTTTTTTATGTTTTATTATATATGTGCAACGCCGACCCTGGGATACAGTGGCAAAGAAAAATAGATTTTTTATTTTTGTAAAAATGTGGTACTTGGTAAAATATTCCAAGTTTTATTTTGAAAAAAGACATAATGCACTAGGAATTTTTGTCGCTGTGGCTCCCTTTTTTGACAAAATGTCAAAAAAGGGAGTGCTTCGAGCATATTTGAGGCCGGGCTGTTTGGTGACTAAGCATGATTTCTTGGGAAAAGTGAAATTTGGTGATTTTTTTAATATGGAAGGGGTGACAAAAGTGATCAACTTTTAAATAAGTATAATATCCTTAGAAAAACAAATAAATGGTGGAAAACTTTATTTTTTTATTCATTTAAATGTGTTTCCTGTCACTTATAATAATAATATAGAAATTTTAATGATCAATTTTGTCTTGTCTAACATTGTGTGAAAATTATATGTCTTTTTTCACTTTAGAGGCATGAGTCCTTATTTTTTTTTCCAATTTCTATAGTATCAATTAAAGTTGAATAAAAAAAAATTATCATAATTTTACGTCCACATTTATTTATGTGTTGTGCAAATGAATAATATTTATGTAAATAATAAAGATTTTGTTTAAATTCTTCATACCTTTTTTTTTATTCTTACCGTTTGTGATGTATTTGTATTTTTAGTTAAAAAAAATTATAAAAAAAATCATTTACACTATAATTTTACAAAATTAAAAATTTCTATTATATCAAAAGTTTTATATCATTAAATAGCTTATTCATTTCCAAATTTAACGATGTATAACTTCACTAGGTAGCTTATAACATAATGAAAAATACCTAGTTTTACAAAACACCCTGAAATCAGTTTAAAAAAATGGCCGAAAATGAACAACAGTTGAGAGTTAAGATATGAGACTATAGTAGTGATTCTTAAATCTTGGGATTCATGACCCCCCCCCCCCCAAGACACCTTTTAGGTTTTCGCGACCAACTTATAAAGAAAGGGAAAAAAAAGATAAAAGAAAAAAAAACCTAACATTAATTAGACGTATTCTCTATTTTTGGTGACCCACTTCTTATCAGCCAGTGGGTCATAACCCACACTTTGAGAACAACTGGACTATGGACTGTATTTCCCTGTTCTCAATGAGGATCCATAGTACAGTTTAAAAAAAAAAACAATGATTTGATTATCCTGAATTATGCTGTACTGAAATTAAATCTGAAAGTAGTTTTAGGTCAAAGTTTACTTTAATGTACTCTGTTAAAACTTGAAATGCAGACAAAAAAAATATCAAGTAGTTTGTTTACCATGCGGAAGTACTCTTCTGCCAGGTACATAATTTTCTGTGGTGCACCAGCGCACTTGATGGGTGTGTTAGGAAATGTAAATATGGCGTTCCCGCCATTGAACTGCTGCAGTGCTGGGAACATCTTGTTGACCCACTTTGAGTGATAGTTTGACGCTACAGCTGGGTCATTTTCCAAGGCGTCAATCAAACCTTTTACCTAGAAAAAAAAGTACTAAAGAGTTTAAACATCATAACTGACATTTTGTAGATTTTTTTTTTTTGTGTGCAATCGTTGAAGTTGTACAGGTAAATGTAGGCTTGTTTAAAGAGGATCATATAAGCCCAGTCACTGAGAATTGTGGTACCCTCAAATATCACTCGAATAGTTCCATTAACATATAACCTTAAAGAATTGATTGTTGCTTTCAAAAAAATTGTGTCACATTCTATGCTCTACAATCATAGCTATTGAAATTTATTTGTGTATCTATTGTCTGAAATTGGCGAAAACTGATGGCCACTTCAGCTTGAATAATACATTTTTTTTTTACTTCATATTTTAGACTTTTGAAAATTAAAATTAGTAATAAATATTCTTTTAATGCATTTTTAGGTTACTGTGAACTCCTCGCTGAGAGACCTTGGATTTTTTTCAGGAAATTCCCAAATCCAACCAGCTTAAATAGGTACCTATATATATCTCCCATTGCAATCTTGACTAAGAGGGGGTTGGCTGGAAAAGTCCTCAGAGAAAAACTGTGCATTGGTGTCTTATAGGATCTTAAGTAACAAACTGTGCATTGGTGTCTTATAGGATCTAAAGTAATAAACTTCGTCTTACAAAAAAACAACTACTACTTCTTGGTTTCAAGTTTCAAGGTAAATTAAATAATTATTTACAAATTATTTTTTTAATCATGATTTCTGTGGAATTGATCCTTTACAATGAAAAAGACCTTAGATTAGAGTATACAGAAAAAAATAATAAGAGAAACATGTTTTGATTTTTTAGAGCATTTTCGAAAAAAAATGCTCTATTGTCCCCGTTTTGTCTGTCTGTCTGTCCGTCATCACCCTAGATCTCAACAACCATAAGTCCTAGACCCATGATGTATATATCATTTTGTAGATATTGGCCTGACAGGGCCATAAAAGGGGGCTAATAAAGTACCGTTTTTTACTATATAAGCTATATTAACAAAGGAGCGCCCTATATCTCAGCAACCATAAGTCCTAGACCCATATGTATATATCATTTTGTAGGTCTTGGCCTGCCATCTGTACATCAAGAGTTCATTTCGCGATAGGACCTCTGAGGGCCGGGCTTCAGGGCTCCTAAGGGACTTATATATTATATATACACCTTGTACGTTCAATAACCCGTTCATTTGGTGCGAAATACTGCAGCACGTAGTTTCACCAAGATTTATTAAGAAACTCATCAAATGAAATAGTAAGCTTGTGTTCTGAGTTTAATTGAAAGTATCAGAGCTATGCAACAATTGATGGAGTTTTCGGACGATTAAATGACTATAATTTCGAATGTTTTCAATTATGAGTCCTATTTCAGTAACCACAAACCACTTGTAGTTAGATTTAAGAGAAAATATTTTTTTTTCAAATATAAAGAAACGTCTTTATAATATTTTTTTTACAGATATATGCATTACACAATTGAATTTATAAACATTTCCAAAATTTACAAATATTTACTGAAAGCTAACAAACGTACTGATACATAACACGAAAATGCGCTAACACGTCCTGTGTCCAGAATGGAACAGGCTTAATTGCTTGTTTTTTCTTACCTTTGAATAATCCAACTGTATTCCCAATGCAACAATTAGATAATCATATGACACCTGTAAAAAGAATTTGATACATAAAAATGTTTACTGTCAGTTACACGTCATATGACAGATAACAACAAAATAAGACTTAACATTTGTATTACAAGATCAATATTGACAAACGTCAGATTTATCAGAATTGAATTTGAGGAACCTTCACATTTTTTTTTTAAGAACAAGAGTAAAGATGCAGATGTTTTTCAGAAACAGTATTATCAACCTTTGTGCTCATTTTCATCCCTACCTAAAATATGTGTCTTATTTAAAAATTATACTAGCCTTGGATTTATTTTTTCCCTTTTATAGATTATAAATATATATATATATATAACTATTTAATTTTTGTTGTTGTAGTAAGTAGCCCTTTAATTTAAAAAGGGGAAGTCGGAAGGGATGCACTAGTGTAGTTATAGAAGGCATGTAGCCCACCCCTTGAGGGTCTCCCCCCAGTACTGATGGGCACAATACAATGGAATCATTTATGCCGGTCCCCCCATCAAACAGTTTGACTGGAGGGACATGTTTGGCTGGTGCAGAATTTTTTTCTCAACTTATAGTTTTTAATTATCATAAATGGCTTCCTTGATTATTTCATTTTGATGCTTCCCCCCCCCCCCAAACCTCAACAACTTTTGTCTGGGTGGTGGTTTCTCTCCCCCTTCCTCTTATTGGTGGTTCTGTAGTGACCTACTACTATTTTTAAAAAACATAACCCATACAGTTATGTGAAGGATTGGCTCAAGTTGATAAAATTTGTTGAAAGAAAAAAAAATGGCTCACCTTTTCTCCAGACTCCAGCTCTACCAGATTATTCTGAGGATCAAATTTCACCGCCTTGTCTCTGATCCACTCACAGGTACTGGGCAGAACCTCCCTCATGGGCTTCACGGACGACTGGAAACCTTTGACACCTGCACCCACCAACGTCCAGATGGGCTGATAGTAGTGCATCTAGTGTGATAGAGAGGTTAGGGGAATGAAGTCAATGCTTATTTCAGACGTTACTATAACATGGATGGGCTTATGAAAAGTAGTGGGGGATTTTAGTTGAATGTATAGGCTAGTGCAGGTGTCCGTTCTCACGTAATATCTATCTTGACAGACAGGCAGACATGTTGACAGACATACATAAGATAGACAGATAGATAGACAGACAGATAGATAGACAGACAGACTGATAGATATATAAACAGACAGACAGACACATAGGTAGATAATTCCGCCAAGGACGGCCCCAAGCACTGGCTGAACATGGAGAAGGGTTGGGCGTGGGACTAGCACCCCCACCCTGTAGAAGAAACTAGGCAACAGAACCAAACACTATAGAGAAAGCATATTTAAAACCCGGGGGAAAGAATGCCTATGACCACCTGAATGGTGAAAGCTGGAAAGCAAGCCACAAAGCAGACTAGCCTTCTAACAACCAGGAAAATCAGTATCGGCACATGGAATGTCAGGACGATGTATCAAAGTGCAGCCACTGAGGTGGAATCCTCAAGCAAAAAGAGAGGCCGTACAAGGGGCGCAAACTGAAACCCAACATCAGGGATGGGGTTCAGTGGAAATCAGCCGGGGGAGGATGGATCAGGATAGAAGTCGCTGGAGAACTGTTGTTGTTGGCCCATAGAGCCCTGGTGCTAGAGCCCATACTCCAATAGAAGTGAATGGCGTAAGTAGATAGGTAGTTGGATAGATACAAGTTTACTTTTTCTAAATATGTGTCTAGGTGTCGAAAAGCAATACTACTCGTATGTCTGACGGTCTAAGTGGAATGCGCTTGATGGCCCAAAGGGACTCGGTTTACACTCAGCATGTAATACAAAAATAAATGCTACTACACCGAATGTACCAATCGCTCAACACAGCCAACGCTGCAGTGGTTAATTAAGTGTAACACACGAAGGCTACTCTGCAAGTAGGTCAGATGTATGCAAACTGTTTCCCCTGCAATGTGCCCTGCATGTATGCTGTTGGTACACGAGTACGTGGACACACACACACCACACGAAAGGTCAAATCGATTAAGTTAGTATTCAGCAGCAGGCCAACAAGACAAAGAGTTTGTACAATTAGGAGTGCATGTAGTCAGAGCCATACTACCTAAGGGTTGGTGGACCCGATCCAGAGGCTATCAAGAGATACTTGGGGGTCGGCACTGGTGGAACAGAACCTGTCGGGGCCCTGAACGCATCAAATTTAATTTTAGCTTTTAGGGGCCCTAGGCAGAGACAGTGAGACAATATTTAGGGCCTCTTGAGCAAAAGCTCACGCGGGGCACCTATACCTAGTTTGCCTTTCAACTATCCCTAAGGAGTTACTATCCCTGAGAAGTTACTATCCATAAGAAGTTACCATCTCTAACAAGTTACTATCCCCGAGAAGTTACTATCCCTGAGAAGTTACTATCCCTGAGAAGTTACTATCCCTGAGAAGTTGTCACTTTCAATTAAAAAAACCTGAGGAACTAAAAAAAAAGGGCCAAAGTACAGCAGTGTGCAGCCACATGTTTTTTATGATAGGACTTGTGTTTTTGCTAATAACTAATTGTTTATCAAGCCACACCAGTTTGTTTACTGATACGATGTTATCTCATTTAGCATTATGTTAGGAGAAAAGTGCAGAATTCATCTGTCTCTGTAACCACGGCATATGCTTGTGAGGCCAGCACGACGCCCAGCCGCCTTTACTTCACATTTAAAGCTGGGTGGACTTGGTTCTCACCTAGGGATCAAACCCGGGACTCTCAGGCGATCTACTACACACAGTCAAGCGATCTACACCACTCGGCCACACGTCCACCCAGTTGATGGGGAGGGGGGGGGGTTGACCTTTGATCCTGTATCGAAACCAAAAAAGTGGGGGGGGGGGGGGGGCAGTTGGGTGGTGTGTCTTTTCTACATCCACACGTACAACCTTCTTCTTGCAGGTGGTGACTTTTAACTACTTTTAATGTAGATACTATACACGACGAAATTCGATGGGGTTTTCTCGAACCCGGTACCTTGCTTCCGTCTGTCGTGCTAGCAGCCACCTAGCTTCAGCTAAATGAATACAAAAGATGTTTCAAGTTCTACCTTATTTTCTCCAGCTGTAGTTTCCGCCCCCCCCCCACCCCCCCCCACATGTCTAAAGACAAGACCTTGATGAAGGTTACACGAGTCCACTTTCCGCCACCTTATGTCATATCATTTGGATTGGGGGGGGGGGGGGAGTGGTGGGGGTGGTGGTGAAAATACGTGAGTCTTGTCGGACAATCTAGGTCATAATGGTCTCGGCTAGGGACGACAACCGTGATATTGCACAAATTTTCCAAGCGGGGCAGATAATTTTAGCCCAGCCTTCTTCCACGAGTATTTAAAAAGGCGTTAAGTCAAGCGTGAAAAAACTCGTATTGAGGGAGGGTTCATAAATCGTGAAAAAACTACCGTTTAGGACGAACGGAAGGAAACCATCCCACTCTTCCAGTTAACTAGTTCATGGGCGGTTATGGGAGAGATCGATGTCCAACCGGTTGTCACGCTACATGGTCAGGTGATATAGTACATCTATATATATCTATGTAAGGTACCATCTTCTTTTCATTACGTCATTATACCATTAAGAAGTGCACATTAGCACGTGATGACTAGGCCTCACACGAAACTACGTCCCTGCAAGACATCAGTGATACGTCTAACGCCAAAAAGATAAGAGCTCCCCCCCCCCCCATTACTTCAGCCACAATAAGCTGATCCTGGTCAACACACCACCACCACCACCAGAGATAAAGAGGTAAACAAGAGACAGTCACATCACACCAAATCCAAAACAACAAACAACAACACAGTAGAAAAAGGAAATCGCAAGAGATAATGGAGAGAGTTCGTGTTGAAATCAATTCACACAGGCAGTAATTCACTTCCTGCTATCAGAAACATAAAACTTCCAGCACTCTGGAAACTAATAATAGTGGGTCTGAGAGTTTTAAGCCTCATTGATATGAGCCAGGATACTATCAGCAGGATTATATGGATGGCTCTGAGTCCTCCCACATGTCAGAATGGCGCAAAGTGCTTTTTTGATTTTTATAACTCAGAGACTGAACAACAGCTCAGTGTGCATTAGTGAGTATGTGTGTGCTTTCAAGAATGCTTGTGTGTGTGATTGGGGGGGGGGGAAGAATACTGAGATTTATAAAATGAACATCTGCATAAAAAAAAAATTATAAAAGAACATAATCAAACTTAAAAGTACATTAGACATACAATAAAGTACAGGTTCCTAGTCCACTTGCTATCAATTGCTTATCTGGTGTTTTTAAGTCTACAACAGGATACGTGCAGGCCCGGTAGCCAATAATGGGGAGATGGGGGAGGGGGGGGTGCCTTTCTTCAGAAAATCCTCCCACTAAGTGTGGGTGTTCACCACAGCAAGTATAATGAAAAATCCTAAGCTAAGGGGGATACTTGATTAGGAAGAGAATTTTAAAAAAAATTATACAAGACATTCCTGATAAGTGATAAAGCTGTCTGCCCCCTTGTCCTGTTGATGCTGAGTTTATCTAATTACATGAACCAGCTGTGCATTATGGTAGTTTTACTCATTACAATCAAAAAAAGTATTGTTTAAAAAAAAAAAGTTTGAACTAGTCATTGTTTTTCAGACCATATGAAGTCTAGACTAGTTATTGTTTCAGATCTCATGAAGCTATATTAGCCCATTTTTTTTAGACTGTTATAGTCATTGTTTTAGACAGAATGAACATTAAACAGTCTTTTTGAGACCCCCATCCATCTCTCCCCAAAACACATACTGGTTATGCAGCACATGTTATAAAGTAAATGTGTCAACAGAAGCTAAGGAGTAGAAGTGAAAGTAGACCAAAGTAGACACCTATTTTTACATTTACTTCTACATATGATAGAGGACATTGTGACATTGTCCACTTAAGGTGGTTTTGTTTTACTTAATTTACACGCGATGTAAACAAAACAAACAAAAAATAGTGATACAATACTCACATCACTGGGCTCAATAACAGCACACTCCTTCCCCAGGGAGCAGAGTTTCGCTGCCATGGCGCACCCGCCGCTGCCTCCACCTACCACCACAACCTTGTACTTGCTCGTGGCCGCATGGGGCTTGGGCCTGAGGTCGGTGCTGAAGTAAGAGACAGCACCCCTGGAAACGGCAGACTGAAGTGAGCCGACTTGGCGTGCAAGATGCTGTGTGCCACGCAACCAAGAAACCATTGTTGACACACTTGCCATAATCATGTGAAGAATAAACGTCCTCTTATATCAAAGAGTGTCAGAATTTACTGATTTTTTATAATCTAAAAACAAAATCATAAAAGCAACAAGCATATAAAGATGTGATAAGTTGACACTGTATTATTAAGGATATGATAGTGTGAGAATATCAAAGACAAAATTAGTAATACATATGTCGATATGTTATTAAGCTGATTTGTTTACTCTAATGTATTAAGAATATGATATCAAAACCTGTGTAATTCGAGAATGTTATCAATCACTATTAGTTTTTCCAAAATATCAGATATTTTGTGTATCTACCCACATCCTCTTATACAAGCAAAATGTTAACAACAGATGTTACATTTAAAACAAATCCTCAATACGCGACAGCTTAAGATTATAAAAAAAACGAAATTGATTTTATGGAGACACCATATCCCTCAAAAGTGAATGAATACCATAGAACTTTCTTAAAAAGATAATTTAATTTAATCTTATATACGACCTTAGAAAACAAATGGATTATAAAATATGCAAATCTGTGGGTAATCTCTTATTTTACGTGCAGAAATTATTTTGATAATATTACCAACCTGTGGTTACTTGAAAATAAATCGAACAATGCTATTCGATCTTTAAAAGAAAGTTAATAATTCATCATAAAGCCTAATAAACATTACAAGCTTGACCTAATTCACGTCAGCTGTTTTTGTAGCTATTTCTATTGTTCAGCTACCGGTGTGTAGTAGAGACTAATTAAGCAAACTTCAATGTTATGAAACTAAAAAAGGTTTAGATTTTTATTAACATAAACATTAGTGAAGAAGTAACTTAGTAAGTATAATTTTCCTTCTTAACGGTTAGTTAACTTACTAGATTTGAACGATGTTTATTCCATTGGCAAAATAATCCTTGTATAACTATCTCACAGATTATAAGGATATTTCATGGCTATGTGAACCGGAATTAGTTATGTCATGTCACGTAAGGCACGATATAGTCTGTAACCACTAATTTCATTGGTTACAACTTTTTCTGTCGTCCAATTGTTAACAGACCCAAATGCGCAGGCGTAGATCGATTGAATGCTCACGTCTGAGTGTGAACTAGGTCACAGCAAAAAAAGAAATAACGAGTGCATACCCAGATATTATGTAATTTATTATTTCAACAAAATACGCGATAAAGATAGCCAACAATATTATTTTGAAACATGTATAATTGCTGGAGATGGCCTCAGTTATGCTTTCTCTCCCCATTTCTAGGTCAAACCGACACAGATTTTTATAATTATGCAATACAATGTATCCGTGTATTTTTCAGCTTTGATTCAAAGTCTAATCTTGATTTAAATAATATTATTTTAATCACCGTTTCTATCAAAAGGACTCGCACAGTTTGTGTTTAAATGGGACAAATTGAAATAAATACATTACTTGAATAGAGCATTTTATATGCCTATTGTATATTTTGATCCCGCATTCACCAGTAGTCAGCATAATGGTATGATTTATATATATCTTTTTATAAAGATGTTAATACGATTTTTTAGAGCATTTTCGAAAAAAAATGCTCTATTGTCCCCGTTTTGTCTGTCTGTCTGTCCGTCATCACCCTAGATCTCAACAACCATAAGTCCTAGACCCATGATGTATATATCATTTTGTAGATATTGGCCTGACAGGGCCATAAAAGGGGGCTAATAAAGTACCGTTTTTTACTATATAAGCTATATTAACAAAGGAGCGCCCTATATCTCAGCAACCATAAGTCCTAGACCCATATGTATATATCATTTTGTAGGTCTTGGCCTGCCATCTGTACATCAAGAGTTCATTTCGCGATAGGACCTCTGAGGGCCGGGCTTCAGGGCTCCTAAGGGACTTATATATTATATATACACCTTGTACGTTCAATAACCCGTTCATTTGGTGCGAAATACTGCAGCACGTAGTTTCACCAAGATTTATTAAGAAACTCATCAAATGAAATAGTAAGCTTGTGTTCTGAGTTTAATTGAAAGTATCAGAGCTATGCAACAATTGACGGAGTTTTCGGACGATTAAATGACTACAATTTCGAATGTTTTCAATTATGAGTCCTATTTCAGTAACCACAAACCACTTGTAGTTAGATTTAAGAGAAAATAATTTTTTTTTTCAAATATAAAGAAACGTCTTTATAATATTTTTTTTTACAGATATATGCGTTACACAATTGAATTTATAAACATTTCCAAAATTTACAAATATTTACTGAAAGCTAACAAACGTACTGATACATAACACGAAAATGCGCTAACACGTCCTGTGTCCAGAATGGAACAGGCTTAATTGCTTGTTACCGTATATACTCGCCTATAAGCCTACATCGTATATAACGCGATCCTCTGATTTCAGTATTGTATTTTATAGTTCTAAATTCGGCTTATAGGCGAGTATATACGGTATTTGACAAATTTAATTCAATGGTCAATTTCTATGTTTACTTTACCATTAAGTCGATGTCGTTAACCCAGAATCCGCCTGCACTCTTTGGGCTCTTTAATTTGTCATTTCCCCGATTGTATGGGTGTCACACAATCTCTTGCCATGGACGATTAACCCCAAACGACAAGTAAAAAAAAAAATAAAATAGATAAAAAAATTGAGGTGAAAATGGAGGGGAGCTAATGGGAAGGACTAGAGTGTCCAAGGGAGAAAATGCAAGTAAATTTATTTCATTGCTCGCGGATTTCATCTCGTCCACAGACTATCTGTGGGAACGACCGAAAATTACGTGATCCGGTGGAGGCAGCAAGGACGGTTCCAAAAAAGTTTAGCATGAATATCGTATCCATGGCTTGAGGTAGGAAAATAAAGAGAGATTTTTGCAACTTTTCAATAATATATAATTATTTTAACTAATACAGAAGCAAATTGACATAGGCCATAAATTAACGCCCTCAGCGGAGAAACGCACTTGGTCACTATTGTGTATTGCTGTAATCACCCACCCCCCTTCTTTCCAAAGGTGTG
The DNA here is from genome assembly GCA_021962125.1 of Bulinus truncatus. Lineage (NCBI taxonomy): Eukaryota > Metazoa > Mollusca > Gastropoda > Planorbidae > Bulinus > Bulinus truncatus. The sequence continues at coordinate 323,220 of JAGDYQ010000083.1, forward strand.
TATATGGGGGGGGGGGAGGATATACTAGTCGCTTTTATCAAAGGCTGCCATTGGCTGAATCTGGCCCACCGGACTATTTGATTTGGCCCGACACTCGTTTCAGAGTGAAGAATGCACTTGTCCTTTTTTCTGTTATGACATTTACCATCAGTGGCGTTAATATGGAAGAAAAATTAACATTACATTATAAATCCCACATGCTCCCACTGACACCCAGAACTGCCACATGCTCCCACAGACACTCAGAACTCTTACATGCTCCCACATGCTCCCACAGACACCCAGAACTCTTACATGCTCCCACATGCTCCCACAGACACCCAGAACTCTTACATGCTCGCACATGCTCCCACAGACACCCAGAACTCTTACATGCTCGCACATGCTCCCACAGACACCCAGAACTCCTACATGCTCTCACAGACACCTAGAACTCCCACATGCTCCCACAGACACCCAGAACTCCTACATGCTCCCACATGCTCGCACATGCTCGCACATGCTCCCACAGACACCTAGAACTCCCACATGCTCCCACAGACACCCAGAACTCCCACATGCTCCCACAGACACCCAGAACTCCCACATGCTCCCACAGACACCCGGAACTCTCACAGACTCGCACAGTTACCCAGAACTCCCACAGACACCCAGAACTCCTACATGCTCCCACATGCTCGCACATGCTCGCACATGCTCCCACAGACACCTAGAACTCCCACATGCTCCCACAGACACCCAGAACTCCTACATGCTCCCACATGCTCGCACATGCTCCCACAGACACCTAGAACTCCCACATGCTCCCACAGACACCCAGAACTCCCACATGCTCCCACAGACACCCAGAACTCCCACATGCTCCCACAGACACCCGGAACTCTCACAGACTCGCACAGTTACCCAGAACTCCCACAGACACCCAGAACTCCTACATGCTCCCACATGCTCGCACATGCTCGCACATGCTCCCACAGACACCTAGAACTCCCACATGCTCCCACAGACACCCAGAACTCACACATGCTCCCACAGACACCCAGAACTCCCACAGACTCCCAAAGACACCCAGAACTGCCACATACTCCTACAGACACCCACATGCTCCTACATGCTCCCACATGCTCGCACATGCTCCCACAGACACCTAGAACTCCCACATGCTCCCACAGACACCCAGAACTCTTACATGCTCCCACAGACACATAGAACTCCCACATGCTCCCACATGCTCCCACAGACACCCAGAACTCCCACATGCTCCCACAGACACCCGGAACTCTCACAGACTTCCACATGCTCCCACAGACACCCAGAACTTTCACAGACTCCCACATGCTCCCACAGACACCCAGAACTTCCACATCCTCCCACAGACACCCAGAACTCCCACAGACTCCCAGAACTCCCACATGCTCCCACAGACACCCAGAACTCCCACATGCTTCCACAGACATCCGGAACTCCCACAGACTTCCACATGCTCCCACAGACTCCCAGAACTCCCACAGACTCCCACATGCTCCCACAGACACCCAGAACTTCCACATCCTGCCACAGACACCCAGAACTCTCACAGACTCCCACATGCTCCCACAGACACCCAGAACTTCCACATCCTGCCACAGACACCCAGAACTCTCACAGACTCCCACATGCTCCCACAGACACCCAGAACTTCCACATCCTCCCACAGACACCCAGAACTCCCACAGACTCGCACAGTTACCCATAACTCCCACAGACTCCCAAAGAAACCCAGAACTCCCACAGACACCCAGAACTGCCACATGCTCCTGCAGACACCCACATGCTCCTACATGCTCCCACATGCTCGCACATGCTCACACAGACATCCGGAACTCTCACAGACTTCCACATGCTCCCACAGACTCCCAGAACTCCCACAGACTCCCACATGCTCCCATAGACACCCAGAACTTCCACATCCTGCCACAGACACCCAGAACTCTCACAGACTCCCACATGCTCCCACAGACACCCAGAACTTCCACATCCTCCCACAGACACCCAGAACTCCCACAGACTCGCACAGTTACCCATAACTCCCACAGACTCCCAAAGAAACCCAGAACTCCCACAGACACCCAGAACTGCCACATGCTCCTACAGACACCCACATGCTCCCACAGACACCCATAACTCCCACATGTTCCCACAAACACCCATAACTCCCACATGCTCCCACAGACACCCAGAACTCCCACATACTCCCACAGACACCCAGAACTGCCACATACTCCCACATGCTCCCACAGACACCCAGAACTCCCACATACTCCCACATGCTCCTACAGACACCCAGAACTCCCACATACTTCCACATGCTCCCACAGACACCCAGAACTCCCACATGTTCCCACAGACTCCCACATGCTCCTACAGACACCCAGAACTTACACAGACTCCCAAAGACAGAACAGCAATGGCTGGATTGTGCTAGGATAGAAGCTTTATTTAGTACTTAATGCTGGATTTGTCATGATACTTCAAGCGATAAAAACGATTGTATTTCTGTATTTCAGAAAACTATATATAACTACCATTAAACCGAGCTGTAAACGTCTACAATTTCTTGAAAGCACGTGAATACATGCGTAATTCTGTAGCACGATTACAAATAACTCCAGATTGATCCGAGCAGCTTTAAATGGTACTCATTTACCTAAGCTCCAGACGCTCTGCATGGTGTCGCCCTGTGCTACTGCTCTGCATGGTGTCACCTGTGCTACTGCTCTGTATGGTGTCACCCTGTGCTACTGCTCTGCATGGTGGCAATATGTGCTATTGCTCATGTTTTTTTTTTCAAGTATGACCTGTCATAAAACCCGACTAGACCGAGTTCTTTCCGCTATGAAATTTACAATTATTCATTATGGTGTCACCCCATTTATTGGTGTCACCCGGTGCGGCCCGCGCCCCCTAGTAACACCACTGTGTACCTTTAATCTATATTAGTAGCCTACATATTAACATTCCATCCACATTCTCTTGGTCCGGCCAGGCTCACCGACATAAATTTCGGGCCCCTGGGCAGGGCTGTCACGCCCCCCCCGTGCTGATAGTAATATTTTTAAAAGTTGATTGGCCAGCTCAGTCCGGGTCCCTAAAACTCACCGGGCCCCTGGGCATTTGCCCCCACCCCATCTCGGCGGCACGTAGTCCGGCCCGCCGGTCAAATTTACGGACACTGCTAGTCAAAATGTTTTCCTACCAAGCACCCAACTTTTAATTATTATTTGAAGGGTCGCCCCCCTCCCCACCTGCAACATTACAGAAAATTTAAAACAAGCAATTAAGCCTGTTCCATTCTGGACACAGGACGTGTTAGCGCATTTTCGTGTTATGTATCAGTACGTTTGTTAGCTTTCAGTAAATATTTGTAAATTTTGGAAATGTTTATAAATTCAATTGTGTAACGCATATATCTGTAAAAAAAAATATTATAAAGACGTTTCTTTATATTTGAAAAAAAAAATTATTTTCTCTTAAATCTAACTACAAGTGGTTTGTGGTTACTGAAATAGGACTCATAATTGAAAACATTCGAAATTGTAGTCATTTAATCGTCCGAAAACTCCGTCAATTGTTGCATAGCTCTGATACTTTCAATTAAACTCAGAACACAAGCTTACTATTTCATTTGATGAGTTTCTTAATAAATCTTGGTGAAACTACGTGCTGCAGTATTTCGCACCAAATGAATAGGTTTTTGAACGTACAAGGTGTAGAATGGGGCCATATATATAATATATAAGCCCCTTAGGAGACCTGAAGCCCGGCCCTCAGAGGTCCTATCGCGAAATGAACTTTTGATGTACAGATGTCATGCCAAGACCTACAAAATGATATATACATCATGGGTCTAGGACTTATGGTTGCTGAGATATAGGGCGCTCCTTTATTCATATAGCTTATATAATAAAAAAAACGGTACTTTATAAGCTCCCTTTTACGGCCCTCAGAGGTCAGATCGCAAAATGGAAAAAAGTAATTTCTTGGCAGGCCAAGACCTACAAAATGATATATACATCATGGGTCTAGGACTTATGGTTGTTGAGATCTAGGGTGATGACAGACAGACAGACAAACAAAACGGGGACAATAGAGCATTTTTTTTCGAAAATGCTCTAAAAACGCGTTTCTTTAAAACGAAATATTTAAGATCTCGGCAGGAGTGATTCTTATGGACAGGCAAACAAGGTGACCGCCTGATCCGCCAACTTCTAAAGGTCTCCCCCCCCCCTTACCAGTATATACTTCTATCAAATCTGTTGGTGTAATAGGAAATAGAGTGGACGGATTCGGGTCATAAAATAGAGGCTACTAGCAAGTAACATGTACCCCACTCATTGGTCTATAATTAGATTTTGTAAATCAATGAAAGGGTGGGACAGACGGACTCTTAAAAAAATGTAATGTTTAAGGGGAAACGATCTAGGTTGAGCAAGTTGACTTAATGGTCAGTCCGACTCTTCCGAAAGGTACCTAGAACCGCCTAATTAAATATATCTTAACCAAAACAGCTCATATCTATCTATCTATCTATCTATCTATCTATCTATCTATCTATCTATCTATCTATCTATCTATCTATCTATCTATCTATCTATCTATCTATCTATCTATCTATCATATATAACATATCAATCATATCTATCAATCATATCTATCTATGTATCTATCTATCTATACAGGGCCACCTTACAAATTGCGGGGCCCAATTTAACGGATGC